>JAXQJQ010000033.1:0-267743 GCA_037042055.1 Penicillium sp. S103-07
CGGCAGACTTCGAAGTTGACGATGCCGATTGACGATATGTGAAAACAGTGCCGATATCGTATCGTCAACAGCTCTACCATAGCGTCAGCGGCCCCGCTCCTCACGACTTTTAAATCGAGTACGAGTCGCGCACTCGTACGTCTATATCCGATAGACCCAAGTCAGCTGGTATAATATATCCCTCTATTGTGCGAAACTCTGCGTGGGCGCGTAAACATCACAATGGACAAACCATTCACTTCTGTCTCCCAGCCCATGCGTTTCCCCTTTCTGCCAAATATACACACCGCCAGGAGTATATCACATGACCGTCTAACACCCGAACTGCTACACCGCCTGGCCACTCCGAGATTCTACCTCTTTCAAACAGCAAAATCTGTTATATCTTCCTCTCTCTTCCCTTTTATTATCAGGATCTTTCACTAAAAGGTCTTTACAATCGTATCAAATTTTTCTCATATTTGCACTTTCCACCTCATTATTATCCACTGCACGCCAACATAATGGCCGAAGACAAAACAAAGGTCGTGGTTTCGGCTCTAGTCCTAGAATTCTCTGGACACGACGAAATTACTCTCGACCTCTCCACTCCCGATTCAGTCAAGAAGCTGTCAGAGCATCCAGTTCATATCAAAGAGGGTGTTCTCTACTCGATGAAATTCGTATTTCGGGTGCATGACAAAGTCGTAACCGGTTTCAGATATCTAGAGGAGACAAGACGTCAGGGTACCTTAATCGACAGGAGCGACAGTTTGATGGTGAGTATTCATATCATTGGCAGAGTGATAGTCATCTAATAAATCCATAGGGATCTTACGCCCCTAATGTAGAAGGGCAGCCCGATTTTGAAGTAACATGTGAGTGATGTATCATCGCTATCCCTGCCCTACTATGAAACTAAGACCTGCGTACTAGTTGAGGATCAAGAAGCACCAACTGGCGCGAGGGCTTGTGGGAGATATGATGTGGCTTCTAAATTCGTGGACGAGGAAGGAAACAATCACCACGAGTTTCAGTGGGCGTACGAAATTACGAATGACTGGTGAATATGGTAGCTCTAGCTTTACTAGAAACTGACGAGCAGCCTCGTATCATCAATGGTTAAAACTTTTACCGAAGCCAGATTCTCTGTTTACTCTTTAGTGTATCTGGGGTATGGAGTAGTTGACGCTACATCACGGAGTGGTTGCGGTGACGAAAGATGAACAAAAGAAAAGAGGGACGAGATAGGGCTAGAAAATAAGGGCTACGAAATCACCCAGCCGAGGACTGAAGGGGTTCAAAAGAGTTGATGAACGACAGGTCATCAAGTAAATTAGCAAAAAAAGAAGAAAGTTAAAATATGCAGCAGGATTTCGCTGAGGTATACGTCGAGCGATTCATCGAGGGATTCGTTGGGGAGTCGCTGGTGATCATCTATCCAACTACTCCGGATTTCACTATTCTAGATCTCAGAAAATGTTCACCCTTGAATTCACTTAGCTTTTGCCATATGTAATATTAGCCCCTTGGATAAATGACAAGTCTCCGAGCAAAATACCTGTGAGGGGGGCTGTGTGGGACAGGGTCATGGGTATATGAATTGAGGTTTCTTAGTATTATATAGAGGGAAATCTTCAATTTGAAGCTAGTTTTTCATACGCCCGACAGAAACGGAATGAGACCGCTCGAATATCAGTTATTTGATCATTACTTTTCTTTTGGGACTTCGAGGCTGTGTAGTATGAGACGCACGGACCACACGGTCTCGCTCGTATCGGATCCACGTGACCACCTCCATTGTGGCGATGCCTGGACGAACCAAGGAAACATTGCTCTTCAGGTATCACAGAATAAATGGGTCACCGATTCTTTCGATCTGCTAATTCCACCTGAAAGAGGGCAGGGAGACCCAGATTTAGCCCAGTGCATAATGTCTTCTGAAAGTGATTCTTTAGCGCGCACGCCTCCTGACGATCACCTTGCGGGAGCGTGCTCGGCGGGCCGCCACCTTCAGAGCGTGTTTCGCATATCCGTACCTGGAAGAAAGCAGGAACATGTTTTCCATGCGCGAAGAGCACATAGAAAGTCCAGAGGAGGGTGTTTAACTTGCAAAAAAAGAAGAATAAAGGTATGAGGGACTATTATTTGCCGTGGGCAAAACGGAACTGACGTCTACGACAGTGTGATGAGCAAAAGCCAGACTGCACAAGATGCCAGAAAAGAGGCGTGCAATGTTTCTATTCATCAGAATCAGAGAGCTCTGATGTACTATCGGTCTCGAGCGACCCGAGCACCGTTTGTTTTTCATTGTCGCTAGCCAACCTCATGAATAGCGTCGAAGATACCCTGAAGCTTGATCCCAAATGGACGCCATATGCCTTAACACCCCCAGGATCAGTTCACCCCATGAGTGGGATTGCGTTTCAGCATTTTATCAACTGCTCAATTGAGACAGTCGCGCAACCCTGCATTCGAGATGTAATGAGAACGGACATGATACGTGTCTCATTTACAGTGAGATCCTTGATTATATTGTTTGCGATCTAGCTTTCCTAATCATTGACTATAGACTCCATATCTGATGTACACGATCCTCGGCGTGGGCATGCTCCATATGAACCGTTGCTCACCCAACAAAGAACGATCCATTGCGGAGACTTATTTCTGGCAGCGCGCCATTAAACTATACCAAGCGGCCCTCTCATCCAAAGTCCGCCGGGACAATGTGGATTCCCTTCTTTCAGCATGCATGCTTATGGGCGTGACGACGCTATGCCCCGAGCACTTCCATCCCACAGAGTCATGGGTCCTCACAAATCGACCGGATGGCCTTAACTGGCTCGCCCTTCAAAGTGGTATTCGGTGCATTATAGAACTTGCGGCTCCTTATTTACCCGATAGCATTTGGGCCACCGCATTTGAAGCCGTTAGTAAAGAAGAACACCAAATCTTTGATCAAGTGGAGCAGGGACGGGAAGGTCTTGATCAGGATCTGGCGGATCTCTGTGGTATCGATGATCTTACTACAGAGAAGACAAATATTTACTACAGTCCGCTCCGAATCCTGACTCCACTTCTGGGACTGGAAAAGACTATGCCGAATGCTGGACATTGTGCCTCATTCATAGGTCGTTTGGAATGCGACTTTCTTTCGCTGCTGAGGCAGAGGGACCCACCTGCTCTGCTAATATTGGCGCAGTGGATGGGGCTTATGTGCTCTCTAGCGGAATACCAGCCATGGATTGAGGCGAGAATCAGGGGCGAGTGTATTGCGATTTGTATGTTTCTGGAGCATAGTGCCGACCCTAGAGTGTTGCGATTGTTGCGATTTCCTTCGCAGGAGTGCGGATACGAACTTCGAAATCCTTGTGTTTTTTAAAGACAAATTTAAGATACCATGCATAATATTTCTCCGGAACACACAATAATGAGACACTTTGAATACTGAGTATTCCATTACGTTGACGAACCTGAGGCACAGGCAGCTGATATTCCGTCTTCGGTCATTATATCTGTACCTTGACCAGGCCGCCGGTGACGCATAGTCATTATATTACTTAATATTTAAGCAGTAAGATTAGTTTGTAAGCCGAGCACGCTGGAAAGTGAGTCCGTAATCGTAAAAGACAGCACACTTGTCGGAATCCCCGAAGTTGGCAATATGTGACGGCGGCATGTCCAGCAAAGTCAGATTCCGATCCTCAGGATGATACTGCTCAATCGTATATCCCTTGCTCAAGAAACAACAAAATTGATCCGTAAGAAATTAATATGAATGAACTGAAAGAAGCGCTTCTTGAAGTTACAAAATGACAGATGATGTTGTAGCCAAGTTGACCCAATGCACAAGCTTAAGTATTCGCACCCCATCCCATCCCCAATCGATAATCTTGCGAAGCCTCCGAGACACCTCTAACCAGACCAACCACGCTATCCACGAAACCGCCCTGGCCATTATGAACACGCTCCCGACGCTGCCGTTCAGCCTCGGATTCGCATGTCTGAATACGGAGGATCTGCTCATTACTCATGCCTTTCAACCGCTCAGCATCCTGCTTCGTCAAGAGAGCGTCCTTTCCCTGTCGTCGAGTCCACGCAGCCTGCTTGACAGCCGGGGCCCAGAACTCCCCCAGCTCTGTCTCATCGCGGCCTTGAGCATAGCACTTGATCAGGGCATTTGAGAAGCCAGGATCAAGCGACGCGTTCCACCGCGAGCTGGCTATCTCGTAACGCTTCTCCATTAGCCAGATAATTGGCCAGGCGATGATCCAGAGCTGTAGGAGAACGACAGCCCACCAAACGAAATTATTAGTGCGTAGCTGGTTGATCCAGTGTGGTGAGTAGATAGTGACGGAGCTGTAGCCTTTCTTGAACCAGAAATTCGTCGTGCCCTTGTAGTTCAGTGAGCGGATATGTGAAGCGAGAATGTTACGCATGGGCTTGAAGTCAAAGCCACGAAGTTCTCGGTGCAAAGTGAATCTAAATCTAATATCAGCAAGAGGTAATGAGGCGGAATGACAGGTATCCGTACGATTTCACTGGTGCTGGATCACTGCAGAACCGCTCACACCACATCTGGAGATCCGCCTCTTGTTCTGACAGACTGGTGTTTTGCGAATCCTCGCGCTCCAGAACATCGGCTTCCGACTCCAGCAGAGCGGCATCACTATCATCCAAAGAGATAGCCTTGGCACGAGCCGCACGAGGTTTATACCGATGCGAGCGAAGAATTCCACCTCGGAATGCCTTCTGTTCATCGCCATCCTTAACAACCCAAGTCTCCATCCAGTTCAGAGTAAGCGGCTCATCCCAACCCCGCAACATAGTCTCAGCCAGATCGAGCTGAAAGGAAAAGTCGGTTACGTTATTACTACTCTTCTTCTTGCCATCATTACTCGACTCGGTATGGGTGCCCTGGACTCCGAGTAACGGCCGCAGGGGCAGTTTCATCTGCCTGCGGATAACGCGAAAGAGCTCATCACTGTCGGCGGAGAGCTGCGGCGCGTAGGTGACGATGCGAGCATCGCATACCGTGAAGCTTTTTGCGCCGGGGACATGATAGGCTGAGTCGCTGAGTCTGAGGGGTTGGAATGTGGGCTGTGGAGCGGGTGCGGCTGGGAATTCGGGCTCGTCGGTGTAGGGGGGCGGTAGGTCGTCGTTGTCGATCGTGTGGAGTGAGAGCGACGATGACGCCGGAGGATCATCAGGACGACGACCCATGGTTTCTGGTATGATAATAATCAGGGAAATGATAGATGCGTGAAAAAAAAGAGTGCGGCAGTCAGCACGGAGTCAGCAAACGCTCGTTTTCAAGTTGGGAGCTGCCAAGCCTTTTTGTCTCAGGTGCAGAGCCTCATCGCCTTCGGACTTACGACGGTGTTTACAGTGTCTGATTTTTTTGCAGACCTGGACATTTGGAGTAGACATGATTGAAATCGCTTGTGACGTTCGAATGTCTTTAAGAGTGGATGTAGAGTTCCTGGCAGTGCTCCAATGTTGAATTACGCTCGAACGGCTCCTGAAGTATATATTGGAGAATCCGCAAAGTACCTACATATAACAGTGAACCCTTTTTCTCTAGAAACAGTAAAATTAAAACTTTGGATTCACCAGTCCTGATTCAATTGTCTATTGAACTTTCACAGCGTGTTTGCCCCCTGATACACTAATCACCGTCAAACCACTGACGGGATCAATCGTCGTCTTACATTCACGTCCATCAATAAGAACCTTCGCCGACTTGTCGACCTGCAATTGTAACAACCCCTTAGTTGACATCGGAACATCAAATTGAAGTGTGAATCCACCATCTCCAGTCTTCCAACTAGCCGAGAATTTCCCAAGCGGCGTAGTGAATCCACCCTGTGCAGAAGTCAAGTCACCCATCTGCGGCGCCAACGTCCAATTCTTACCACCAGGAGCAGTCGGCTGGAGACCAACCACGTACGATACAAGAGCATCTACAGGGCCAGTACTCCAGCCGTGCGCATGCGAAGGGTACGATCCCGCTTTGTCGTATCCCTCGTTAGCAGTATACAGGAAAGAGCCGTCCACATTGTATCCTTCGATCATCGAACTGCCAGTTCCCATAGGATTGTTGATGTACCAGCCCCAGCTGAGACGGATCAGGTCGAGAGCGTGTTTTGCGTTTCGAATCTTGAAATGGCCTTTCACTTCGTAGCTCTCGACGTATGGTGAAATCGTACCTGGCATCTCTGGTGTCTTGGCTCCGATTGGTCCCCAGTTCTTTGAAAGGTACTCACTAACGCTCGATGCAGCGGAGGAATTGGCACCGCCGAAGAACAGGGCCATGCTGTTGCCGTCTTCGGGGAACAAGTTGTCGGTGGGATTGTTCTTAAACGCTCTGCTGGATGTCAGTCCAACTCAGAAGACAGAGAGAGAGCACTTACCCAACCGACGGTTCCCAGTTGTAGCGTGGAGAGTTGATTGCACTCTTCAATTTTGACGCCGCAGCTTCCAACTCACAAGCTAGCTGTGGCTGTTTATTCCAGGTCGCTAGCTTTGCGCCGGATTGCAGTGCGCCGTACATGAGCATGTTTCCAACGATGTTGTAGCCCGAAGCATCGGCTGATCGACCCCAGCCGGAAGTGCCAGTGACGTTTAGAAGGCCAGTGTTATCGATCCGCGCAGTGATATAGGACATCGCCTGCATATAGTTTGTCCAAATAGATTGGAGAAATTCCATATCATTGCTGTACAGAATGTAATCGTGCGTCGCGATCATGGTTGCCAGGTGATAGCTGTCAGAGCCGAAGAAGTTGATCGGTGGACCAACCTCTGGAAGCTCTCCTGTGGTAGGATCCTGTTCATCATTAATTTAAGCCGAGGCCGCGGAAGAAACGTGGCCACAGCATACCTGGTTAATGTAAAGAATATTGAGAGAACTCCTACTACTCTCAAGATCCCCAAGTCCAACAGCAGAAGCAGGAATGGAAATCCCCAAATCACCAGCCCAAATAGCACGATCGCGCTTCGCTCCATCCACCAAAACACTATCTCCAGGCCCCAGATCGGCGTCATTCGACCACCCCTCAGCGGGCGCAGGCCACGACCTTCCGGAGCTGGGTGGAATGTTGTTCGCCTGAAGTGTATAGGCACAAGCATACCAAATACGATTAAGGAGGGCGTCGCTAGAATGGAAGTAGCCACCATACGCCCTCAGATTTGGCCACGAAGGCTGGAAGGTGATCTCGACGTCCACGGCATCTACGGTAATATTAAAGTCCGTCGAATTGGTGAGCGTGAAAAAACTCAGATATCGGAACCCGCCGCGCATCTTGGCCGGGGGCATGGAGTAACTGCCCGATCCGTCAGATGAGACGTCCACCAGTAACGCTGCATCTGGGCCGGAGCCGCCGTTTGATTCATCTGAATTGAAACCGGTGAAGTTTTTGGCTTCTGTGAATGCGAGGCCGAATGTTCCTGTTCCGGTTGTTGTGTAGTTGACGTTGACTATACCCCCGACTTCTTGTCCAAAGTCGAAGATCAGGAGGGATCCATTCCCTGCAAGATGGACTGGTCCGGGGTATTTAGCCAGGAAGCTGGTATCAGTATCAAGAATTGATTTGGGGGAGACGAGGCGAGAGAATGGAGAGTGCATGTTGTCTTCCCATGGTCCAGGGAAGGAGGCCTCTGTTGGGCCGTTGCATGTTGCATTTCCCCAACATGCCTCAGCTGGGAGATTAAAAAGCCAAAAACCCAAGAAAGCGATGAGATGTCGTGGCGAGCTGAATGAAATCGACATTTTACTCAATGGAGTCTACACGTCAATGGCAGATCAAGTGCCCTGACGAAATATAACGAATCAATTATGGATTATTAAAAACAGCGAATAGTACAAAAGAAGTAATCTGGCTCACATCTCTCGGTGACCATAACCCCGAGGTGAAAATATTCCCCCGCGAATTGCCCGAATTGACTGCAACATGGCGATCAATGCGGGGAGAGAGGTCCAAGACCTGGGGCTGGGAAACGCATGCAGCGGTCGCGCTCGGACACTCGCTTATAAATGATTAATTGTTAAAATTAATATGAAACGGGCATCATTATACCAGGGGCGTGGTGCAATTCCGCAAGCATAATATAGAACCTCGGTGTAATTTGGATATTGTAGTTCGAAGCGAACTTCCCAATTGCTGCCCATAAACTATCTCCACGGCAAATAGCTGCTCGAAATAGGACAAGAGAAGGTGTGATTGTAGTATTGAATTGCGATGTAGCTATCTATGACCTCTCTTTCATGTTGATCTTGACATTGCTGTTCCCAACAACCTTCGCAGACATTGTAGGATTCGCATCCTTCGTCGAAAAATTCCACTCCGCCTCAATATGTCCTCCCGTAGACAGCGGCACTTTACCCTTAGCCCATACAAGACCAAGGCCCTCAGCAATATCCCACGCCGGAGCAAAGACCCATTCATAGCTCTTAGCCTGCGGATTCCACTCCGTCCTGACACCAAGAATATAGTTACTGAAAATATACGTAGGCGCACCTCCCCAGGGGTGACTGAGACTGGTGAAGATACCAATCCCGGGGCTCCCATCTTGGTAAAGATATTCCCAGCTCGCGCCGGTGTAGTACTCATTTTGGGTAACCATCTTAGGCCAGAAGATTTCCGATAGGTTCTGGATTGCCGGGACAACGACGTCGGCGGAGACGTTGTATTTTGTGTGAGCCAGGAAGAGGGACTCAAAGAGGAAACCTTGCGTGTTGGGTGACAGCTGGGTGGTGGCGGAGTTGGCAGCGGCTGAGTTGTCTTTGTAGCCGATGCCGAGGAAAACATCGGATAGTCGGGCGATGCTGCTAGCGACACGGTCGGAAGATGCCATTCCAGCCCGGATGGTGAGTGCAGTTGCCATGATTGCGGTGTCGTTTGGCTGGGTGAGTGACAAGCTATACGCGCCCAGAGCTTCATTCCAGAGAGAGTCGTTGATTGCAGTGGTAATATTCGTAGACAACTGGCTCCAGGTTGATGCAGTTTCTGAATCTCCCAGGGCGGCGGCAACCTCAACCAACTGATTAAGAGCAACTACAAAGAGAGCAGTTGGCGCAGTAGCATTCTGGCTGCCCTGCGCGGAGAACCACGAGGCATCTGCGCTGGCCATGAGACCCGAGGCCGGATCGTAGTAGCGGTCAACCAATGTCTGGACCAACAATTTGAGACCATCCCAATTCTTCATCAAGAGGTCTTTCTCTCCAGTCAAAGCAAAATAGTCGGTCAGAACAAGAAGGAAGAAGAACTGGTAATCCGTCTCGCCGAACTCTGAGGGGTAGTACGCCTCACGATACTCTGCTCCTGCTCCCATGTATGCTTGGATGGGGACCAAGCCATGAGCAGGACCAGGTGGATACTGCCAATCAAACTCGAACTCGATCATTCTCTTGATATAGTCGTAGCGTCCGCTACTGGCGGCGATTATACGGCCAGTGTGAGCAAAATCGCCGATCCAGACTTCCCGGTCTCGCTTTGCTCCATCGAGGCACACGGCGTACTCGTTGCTCGCAACCGCGTACTCCTGGAGAATATCGGTGGATGTAAAAGGCTTGTGGTAGATGACGGTACCGTTCTGCGCAGTGACCTTGACATCTTTGTAGTAAGCCTCTTGATTCAAGTAAGGACCGAATCCAAAGTTGCCTTCGGTTAAGCTGCCAGAGCCCCAGGTTCCATCCACGTAGCTGGTGAAATTTGTATTGCTCACGAAGGCAATCTCCTGATTGTCCACGGAGATGGAGTATCCAGTCGCATTGATCACGGTCTTGATCGAGTACCATTTGTCTTCTTCAATGGTAGTCGAAATATCATACGTCTGTGATGGTGCAGAGGACAGGATTGCCTGGTTAATGAGAGTGAATCCGTATCCTGCAATCAAGCTGTTCTTAGGTAGTGACGTTATGTTGGTACTGGTCAGTCCTTCCTTGTTGGAGGTCAATACGAAGTAAGCACCGTAACCGCCATTGGCACCCCCAGCAACGCGCCAACCCGTTCCTCCGGCGGTGATTCTGGTACTGAATTCCAGTGTGTAATTTGCAAAGCTGGTAGCAAGTGCAGAGACAGCTGGATATTGTCCTCGTATCAAAGCGCCCTCATCGGATATCTCCCAAGTCGAGGGTTGAGAGCCTGCGTCCACACACGCCGCTTCGACCGCTCGGGCTCCGAGGTTCCACACTTGCTCGTACATGTCTTTGGAGGTGGAGAAACTACCTGGAAGTGACCCAGGGTCTGAGATGGAGACAGATGGTTTGAGGCCGACATTGCGAATCGTAATCGGGGTGTTTCCAATCAGAGTGATGGATTGCCAGCGAAGGCCTCCTTGGAGGAAGAAGGACTGGGTCTTTCCAGAATCGGTGATGTTGAAGGTTTCAGTGCGAAAGGAGTTCATAAGCCCATTGCAATACAGCCTTGTCTGGTCTTAGTTTAAAAAAGCCCCAGAGAAGGAGTTGGGACGGCCTACCAAGGACCATCTCCCTGCGCTAGCGACAGTCCATCATAGGGCTCGGAGTATTTCAGTTGAATCTGGACCGGCGAACTTGGGCTTTCGAGTTCAACCCAAGGCCATCCTCCAACCTCACTGGCGTAATCAAGAGTCAAGACAGAGTTGTCCTCATCCAAGGTAATTGACTTCCCGTCGTAGGCTTGCAGCCCATCAATCGTTGGCTCGGGGCCAAGGTGGAAGTACTTTGGGGAGTAGAAGTCAACAGCAAGTACCACTGATGAGCACAATGAAATAAGTGCCCAAAATCGGAGCGGAAGCTGTTTAGAGGACATAGTTGGAGCTTCTCGCGCAAGAATTACGGGAAGTTAATTCAGTCTAGGGAAGAACAAGGGCATTTTTGAAGTATGTAAAACGCGGGGTATTCTCCGCATCTGTATATCACGCTTGAATTTAGTCACGTATCGGCCTCTAGAAAGTTGCGATCTAATATGCCCGTTTCGGTATGCTCTACCCCGAGCAATACAGCGTTGTATCCAGCGAAGCATTGCCGAAGTTAATTTGCGACGTCGTGAATGGCACGGGCCCCGATTAGATTATTGGCGGCACTTCCCGCCATGTTCATGCCTCAGGCATGAATCCCATCTTATTGGGGTAAGTTATCGTATCGATTGTCGTCGTTCGTGAATGGAGCCGTTTTCAGCGAATAATGTGATGTCGTGAACAGGAAATATGAACATCTATACATGAGACAATCACGCCTTGCTGTATCAGGAACGGCTTTTGAAAAACCGAAACCTGCCCATCATTCTAAACCAGGAGAAATTTCGCCATTGCCATGTTATTCCGGAACTCTTCGGAGGCTGAATCTGCTGGAAATCTCTTATAATTGTCTCATTAGCTGGAGATCTAGAAGCTCAAGTTAGAGTCTGCACGGTTAGGGGTTGGAAATTTATCATACAAAGCACTCCAGTCCAGTGAACTTGACCTCCGACTGGAATAATATGATGTCGAGGTTGGAGGATGCTGCGAAGCCATCGAGCTATTATCTGAGGTGTGGAAGCTTTTGATGAACGGTCTCAAGGCGTCTTCTGTCAGAATTTCATAGGCATGATTGACGGCGCAGTCTAATTGTTCGGGACTTGGTGGGGAAACCTTCACGTTCAAGATGCCGAGTAATTGTTCACGTATATTGGCCGGTAGGTTGATTTCACTCGGAGACCCAGGCAATATGTAAGTCTTCATTAAAGCCTCCCATCGTGAGCCAACAAGTGTAGGATCCCGAACAGTGCCGGTGTTTTCGGGAGATGCCCAGTGCGTATTGTAGATGGTAGGATACGCTTTTGCTTCAGCAATGAAGTCCAGTGTCTCGGTACAATGATTTTGGTTCAGGAAATTCAGAAAGGCATTGAATGTGTAAGGCGTCGGTGAGTCGTTGGATAAGATACTTTCTAAAGTAATACGTGATGGAGTAGGTATATTGTTCGGAGAGGTTGGACGTCGGCTGGCGCTGCTTGGCCTTACAGCAGCCATTATTTTCGGAGTAGATAGAATAGTATGTGAGGTGACTAGGAGAGTATTCGGATTTCATGGGGGGATGAGCGACTGCCCGGGTCCCGCATATAACTCTATGTTCTCGAACCAACAAATAGCATGGCTTGCAAATCTAGCGGGGCCTCGCTAACTCTAGCCATACATAATCAGCGTATCGGCATAGACTTGGAAAGTCTAGAACCACCAGGTCGAGAGGTGGCGGTTCTCGGGGACTCTCCGTCCAAAAAGCCTCATCGCTGGCGTCGCATGGTACCCCGGAAAGGGGCGGCTATCCATATATGGACGTGGGAAAATGTCACCAGGCTTGATAACGCCGTGAACCACCTGGTAAAATGGCAAGTCGATTCCCATAGTTTATCATTACCATGGAAGCGAGTGTTTTCTGTGGATTAATAATCGACTAATGGGGTCTCGTGTTATATCGTACCTCATCTAAGAGGGCTCAATGTGGCAGTCGCGTGACCGGAGGGCGATCCTCACCCAGCCCAGAAACCGATGATCGCCGAGTAAGAGTGGTACGAACCCGATCTAGAAGAGCGAGTTCCATTATCTTCAAACCCCAGAGAAGTACCAGCATCTGGGTTGGAATAAAGTGGGGCGTGGACACCGAAATCATGAGGCAGCAGTCGCCCTTGTCCACCGAGTTACAGCTGGTTTGTCCGGATTGAATGCACATTCGACATCGGTATCGTTGAGTGCTTCACCAGGTGTTTTTGACGCGATCGTATTCTTGATATTTCTCTTCGCCCACACATTTTGTTCTCGCCGACTGTCTGGGCCGACGCCGCATAAAGTCTCCGTCGATGACAGCATTCACTTGGGCCGAGAACCAACCACAAGCAGCATGACAGTATCCATCCATCCCCCACCACATTCTGTCCTCCAAAGAGGCTCTTACAATCACCAAGGCAGGATTTGAAGCAAAAATGCCGAAAGCAATACCCGCCGACCCTGAAGATAATGTCAATGGCAAACCTGAATCGGCTTCTCGCCGCGCTCGGTTTTCCCTGCCAGCGTGGTTAGACCACTTCAATACGCACGACTTCAAGGTGCTCTTTCGTTGCTGGGTAGCATTATGGGTGTCATCCCTACTAATGTTCATCGGCCCGGCCTTGCACAGTATCGGTATCGCCACTTTCTTCGGCGCACTGTTGCTCTACATTGTGCCGCCAAGTAGCATCTTGATTGTCTATCTCCTGGCAAGTTTGTCCCTCCTTGCCGGGATGTGCCTAGCATGGGCGTGGGGGCTCATCACCATGAAAGCTGCCTTGGCGGCGCGGCCGGATTCGCAGACCATGGCGAAACTACTGCAACTTAAAGAACAAGCCGCTTTACAGGCCCAGCAATCCGGAGGAAGTGTTTCCGCGACGGCATTGAAGCTCATCCACGATGGCTTCATGTTCGATGCTCGGGTCACTGTGATTTTTTACGTGATGAGCTGCGTGTTCGTATACGTTATGGCGCGACTGCGGGTCTGGAATCAGAAATTCGCCCTCGCGGAAATATTTGGCCTCATCATCATGGACCTGTTCCTGCTCTTCGGTCCGACATCTCCATTCTGGGACTGGAGAATTGCCGTCGTACTCGTCGAGCCGGGAGCCATCGGGATCGGTCTTGGGTTCGCCTGCTGTTTACTTTTTTTCCCACAATCCACATCATTCGCTGTTTTGGCTCGAATGGAAAAGCTGGTTCTCATGGGGCAGGCCCCATTGCAAACTACGCAAGACAGATTAGCGTTGAAGCCAACGGAACTGGCACGAATGAAATCCGACAAGGCGAAATACATCGAGTTGTTCAAATCTATGCAGCCGATGATAGCCTTTCTACCGCTAGACATCTCCCGCGGAAGATGGGGCGTTGATGATGTCCGGGGTCTACTCCCTCCCGTTCGGCAGGCGATGCTCGCTCAAATTGCGTTGCTCGATTTTCATATCGCTCGACAGCGGACCGAGGAGAAGATCAGCGAGATGAATTATCAATCAACTCCTGAGAAGGATGCTGAAGATCCGAAAAATCCGCCTCATGAAATTGGACATCGGCAGTTGCGCGAAGGGATGGATATGATGCATGCATTGCATGCTCCGGAGATGGCCGATATCCGCTCCAATACAGTGGCAGCTCTCAGGGTGTCTACCGGTGAAGTATTGCAGGTGTGCTCGGAAGCCACGGATGCCGTCGCCGAATGTATTCGTATAGTTAACACCCGTCGCTGGTTCCGACGACACCCAACCGAAACGTTCGAGCAGGCGATCGCTAGAGGGGAGGAGATCTTGGACAGATTACGATCGGCCCGAAAGGCCTGTGTCAGTGAGACCACGGAAAGATTGATCGAGAGCCACAAAGACCTTTTCGACGGAGGCGGAAATCTCAAATCTCCGGAACTCCAAGGTCCGTATGCCCTGCGAGCGCTTGTTTTGGGCATGGTAATCGAAGAAAGGATCCTTGGAGCTGCAGCAGGAATGGAAAACCTTCTGGCTCACGTTCTGCAATTATCCAAAACGCGGACCACGCACCGCATATGGTATCCACGTGGAATACGCTATGCCATATCCTGGCTGGTCAATGGCCGTCAGAAAGCTCCTTTATCAGGATCAATCGGGACTGGAGATGATCCCGACACCCAGGAGGAACAAATCAAGGAAGCGCACCGGCAGCTTCGTATCAGCCGCGGCCTTGGAGCAACCCGTCGGCAGGGAATGCTGAGCCAGATTGTCCGGCGTACCTGGCATTGGCTCACCGACGCGGGGGGAATGTATGCGATCCGCATGGTCGTGGTCACCATTGCAACTTCTATTCCGGCCTCTCTGCCAGCAACAGCGGGGTTCTTTTACCGTGAAAAAGGCATTTGGGGCACCATCACGGCTCAGATTGGGGTCGTTATCTACATGGCGGATTTTACTTTCTCTGTCGTAAGTCGAACGGTCGGCACTATAGTTGGCGGCGTGATGGGCATGGTGGCATGGTATATCGGCTCAGGTCATGGTCCCGGCAACGCATACGGGATGGCTGCGATCACCGGAGTGATGACATTAGTATTGGTGTGGTGGCGCCTGTTCCTACCAGCGGCGCTACTGCCATGCGCCGTCATGAGTGGCGTGACCTATGTGTTAGTGGTGGGGTTCAGTTACGACGATGCCCATACCCAGCAATATGGCCTCCCAGGACGCGGATATGCAGCCTTTTATAAAAGACTAGTGACCGTCCTTCTGGGACTGGTGGCTGCTTTTGTTGTCCAGATCTTCCCTCGCCCTCCTTCTGCCAGTCGGCACGTCCGCATGACACTTTTTAACACCGTTCGCCTTTTATCAGATCACTACGCCTTGCTTCTTTCCCACTGGGCCCGTTCAGACGACTCCAGCCCTGTCAACGTTGTGGCAGAACAAATCTCCCTCGACCTAGCAGAGTCCCTCCTGTCCTTGCAAGGGCCCATCAAGCTGTTGAAATTTGAGATCAGCCTCGGCCCATTCGACCAGAGGACGCTGTTCCGCATGCAGGAGCTCTGTCAAGATATCAACCAGTCCTTGGGCCGACTGCTCGCTCTTACGGGGTCTCTTCCGTTGGAACTGCAGTATCGGCTTGTCCGCAATGTTGGCATCCTGGACGACTCCGTCATTGATTCGGTCATGGTCGTCCTCGGGGTGATTGGCCAAGCATTAAAGACGGGCGATCCCCTCCCCGAGCGATTACCCACACCTCTACTGAATAGATGCTACGTGAATTGGCATGCGGAGAATCGAAAAGCTGAGTTCAGTACGGCTCTGGTGCGCAACGAGGATTATCGTCGGTACTGCGTGGCGGTGAGCTCGTATTTGAAGTTCCTCTCGGCTATTGATGATATGGTTCTTGTATTGAAGGGGAATTTAGGGGAGAGTCATATTGTTAATCAATGGCGAGAGGAGGATACGACTGTATAATATTTTGTTTGCGAATTAGAGAAGAAACGCAGGAGATACAAGGCACGCAAGAGACTTCCATGAAAACAGCAGATGGTATAAGTTCACGTTTTCACCAACTCTCGATTTTCTGTCAGCTGTATATGTTCCGCAATGAGCGCAGAGCATCAACCCGGTCGGGTCAATCTACTCCCATCCGCGATACTTTGTGTGGTTCTGGAAAATCTCTCACCCAGGTTGTTAGTCGTCTGTGACATGGTGATTTAGCAAATGAAGATGGTTTGTATGCTTTATTCCGTTATTCCGTAGTGTGGTGGTGGGTGCGGCAGCATGTATACGGTCTGTAGCCTAGATTCGCCTCTCAGTCAAGATATACTGCTGCCTGAGGAGGAGATTAAGACCCAATAACTAAGCCCCCGCTAATCCTGCAGAGTTTATTCACTTGACGAATCCTCGCAATGGTGACTTGTTATAGCACCGCAACTCGCCCTATCAGGGGCTGAAAATACGAATTGTCCCAATCGGGAAAGCAGTGCGGCTCGTATAGTGGTCGCGCTAAACCCAACTGGGTCAGATTTCGCGATGTCAGACACCGCAGCGCCATTTTTGGCGTCACGCTTTTTCTTTGAATTTTCATTTTTGCATGGATAGAAGGTATAAAATAATAGAATTTCCCGTATCAAGCCCCTGGGCGTCCCATCACATATCTGCGCCGTCGAAGGACTCTCGACATCATGTTTTTGATCTACAAGCAGATCAAGAAGCGGAATGAAAGGAAGCGTGCTGAGGCTTCAGTTTTGAATAATGCGGGGAATACGAATAACACGGATGATACTGTGACTTTATCGCATCCTCCAGTTGAGCTCATGCCAGTCCAAACCGTACCAGTTGAATCCACACGAGCCGAATCTACGCCTGGTGGAACCGCGCAAGTCAAAGCCAAAGAACTGGACGAGAAGCAGAAAAAGGAGGCCCTCACGCCCGAAGAAACCGCAGAGAAACGGAAAAGACGCATATACCGATGGAAGATCATTCTCGGGTTATTCAGTCCCTTCTGTCTGCAGGCATTGGACACGACAATCGTGGCATCAGCCCTACCGTTCATCGCCAAGGATTTCAGTAAGTCACAATTTCTCAACCATGCCACCCGTGCGAACTCAACCACGATCCAAACTAACAACTTCCCAGACCAAATAAAACAACTAAACTGGATAATTTCCGCCTTCAACCTAACCTCCGCCGCCTTCCTCTTCATCTGGGCCCAACTAACCGACCTCTTCGGCCGGCACTTGGTCCTGCAAACCGCAATCCTAATAATGATGATCGGTTCCGCAATCTGTACTGGCGCTCCAACCTCCTCATTCCCCGTCCTCCTCCTGGGCCGCGCCCTGCAAGGCGTCGGTGCCGCAGGTGTGAACATCTCTATCCGCACGATCCTCGCTGATCGCGTTTCTCTCTCTGAGTACGCGCTCAATTGGACTATATTTGCACTTATTTCTGGACTGGGCTTCAGTATTGGGCCCGTTATTGGTGGTTATTTGACGCAGGCTTCGTGGAGGTGGTGTTTTGCTATCAATTTGCCTATTGCAGTGGTTGCTATGCTTGTTGTCGTTATTTTTTTGAGGAATGACTTACAGGGTCCGGTACCAATTCTGGAAACTGAGGGCGTGAATGTTTCAACGAGGTTCGGGCGTTTCATGGCGAGGATTTCCACTATTGATTATGGTGGTCAGATGCTTTTCCTTTGGGGTTTTGGCCTGTTGATTCTTGCTTTGACTTGGGCTGGGGGGACATATTCCTGGGATTCGGCGTCTGTTCTGGCCCCCATCATTGTTGGTGGTGTTTTGTCTGTTGGTTGGGTGGTGTACGAGCGCTTTATGGTGCCGGGCTCGGTCATGGCAAAGGTATTCCCTCGCCAGAAGGCTATGGTCTCGTGGGAACTGCTGCGGCAGCGTGATATCGGGTTGCTGTTTCTGATCAACATTTCCGTTGGGGTTGCTATGTTTGCCGTTATGTACTTTATGGACTTGTACTTTGCCCTTGTCGAAGGGACGAGCTCTGGGAATGCGGGCCTTTCCCTGCTATATTTCCTGCCCGGCTTGGGCGGTACGCACTACCTTCCATCCCCATGAGAAACTGAAGCTAACTTTGGATACAGCTGGCGCTTACATGGCCATGTTCTCCTCCAACGTCTGGCCACGCCAAACCTTCCCATCACTCTTCCTCGGGAGTATAACATCCGCAGTCGGGATCACCGTCCTCGCATGGGGCGTACACGCTGGGACGAAAAGCGTAATTTATGGAATGATGGCATTAACCGGACACGGTGTCGGAATACGCATGAACCCGGGGTCACTACACGGCCTTGCCTATTTTCCCGCGATGACAGCGCAAATCACCTGTCTTGTTTCTTTCGCCATTCCGTTCGGTGGTCTACTCGGTCTGACGGTCATGACTACAGTATTCACCAATAAGAGTGGCGTTGCAGACTCGGATCCAAGGGCCGGGATCAAGTGGGCCTTTATTGCCATGATTCCAGTGATGTGGGTTTCTGTGCTGCTTACTACTTTCCTTGGGAATGTTTGGATTTCGAAGGAGGGAGGCCATGAGGTTGCCAATCGGCCATATCTTTGGAATGCTTTGATACGGAGGGATTTGAAGACGGAGATGAGGAACCGGGGGGAGTCTGATTCCACTATGGAAAGGAAGGGGGATGCTGAGATGGGTGGTTCTGCAGTGGGCCCTGAGAGGGTTGAATAGGGTTGTCCAATGACAAGGTAAATAATGTCGCATAGAGATAGAGTTAATCTAGACCGACTTTTTCAAATTCAAGATTGACTTGTCCAACGAATCCACGTTTAAGGTGTTGGTCCGGTCACGATCCGTTGGGGTCAAGAACCGGACCTAGTTTGAATTAGGAGATCACGGTGAAGTCGACACCGGAAGATAAAATGGTAAGGGATACCGAGATAAACCAAAAATGATCGTAAATTATGGATACAAGTATAAACGGCGCTCTGTCAGCTACTTTTGCGACCGATTTACCGGTCAGTTCTTCGGTACTGGCCAAATTTTCGGTGGAGAGATTCAGCTCATCCGAAGCTTGACCGAGCATCTTCCGTGGCCAAGTCTGTTGTCATGATCTCTTCAAAGCACAGTTTGGATGGCAAGACGGTGACGCATAACATGTTTTTAAATTATAAATTCCCGCAGTGTAGAGAGCAGTCAATCCGCAGCATAGTCCGCAGAGTTGAAGTAAACTAGAGGCGGTCATGATCATTGCAACCTCCGATTTCGGGGACATTTTATTGTTATGGAAAAATCCGCCCAAATACAAAGCACAAATTCGGAGGATGACCGAAAGGGTGGAGCGCGGAGAATGCTTTCCCTCCCACGCTCCTCCACTCACTTGGCGGAGGACCTCCTACGCCCCAGACAGACCCCGGATTGGCCTCAGGGAGGAGAGTGGATTTCTTGGCCGGGATCTTGGCGGTGGGGACATGGTAGAACGAAACCAAACAAGCCTCGCCCTTTAGATTCAGACCTGTACCCGGGTGGCCGCTCATAGGTTCAGGCCGCCGGGCCGATCGATTTCACGCAACCCGAGTCCCTGCCAAGGTGTCTCCCACGCGAAATCCCGAATACCCCGTCAATATGTTCGACCCGGGGGGATCCGACGCCTTGGCTGCATCGATGGAATCATTTACCGGAGTTGGCATCTGGTCATATTTACCCAAAGTGGGAACGGAGCCATACATAATTGTCGTAAAGTGATGTTCCCCATCACTCAACCACTTTGTTCTCCAATCCCGAATAACAGAACGCGGCGCTCGGCCCGAGTTGGAAATGGTGGCCGACCCGGAAAGATCACCGGCGAATATTTCTAGCTAAGACCGGATTGATCCCTTGGCAGTGTCGGGGAATAAATGCTTCGCTAAGCCTCGATTCCGAAGTACCGAAAAGCGTATATACTTGGTGGGCACCGGCAAATAAAATTATGTAGATATGGAAGAATTCGGACCAAGAGCGTATTTCCAAGGTTACGAAAACCGACCGATCTTCGGCATTCCTTCCTGAGGCAAATCGGCCTATGAATCCCTCGTGTTTCACGCCCCGTGGATCCAGCCCCCAAGTTGGTATTCGGGGAGGGCGAGACACGGCAGCGTCACCCACCAGGCCCAAACCCTAACTTCCCCCAATGGAGACGGAGAAAACAGCGAATTCAGCAGAAGGCCGACGGAGCTCGAAATTTCCGATTAACCTGCTGGACAGACGCACCCACCAACGTGTAATTAGCCCCCACCAGCGATCAGAATTCTCGCGCGGGGTCTCCACGGTCTATCTCTGGGGTCCTTCACCAGGGTAGTAGCGTGGTGGATATAAACCTCGACAGCTCCCCCTCCAAAAGTCTTTTTCTTTTCTCATCCAGAGTGGCCTTTGGTGATTGCTAGGCCGGACACGATGTTTCGAGGTAAGACACTTCGCGTGGCCCAGGCGCTTCTTATTGTCGCGCCTGCATTCATTATTTTCGGATATAACCAGTCCGGCCTTGGACCCCTGGCTACGCTGCAAAGCTGGGTTGAGGTGTTTCCCGAGATCGACACTGTCAACACAAAAGATGCTGTGAGAGCGAAGAATTCTACTGCAAAGGGTGCTGTGATCGCCTCTTTCCAGCTTGGTGCTCTGATCGGAGCTTTGTCTTGCACTGGACTCGGTGACCGGCTGGGTCGTCGTTGGACTATCTTCGTGGGCGCTGTCTTGACTATCATTGGACAGGTGCTGCAGGTTGCTGCTTATGGTCTTCCGCAATTCGTCGTTGGTCGTGTTCTTCTCGGTCTCGGTGTTGGACAGTTGAGCGTCGCTGTTCCGGTCTGGCAGTCCGAGTGCACATCAGCCAAACACCGTGGACAACATGTTATCGTCGATGGTATTTGTATCTGTTTGGGTTATGCATTGTGTAACTGGATTGACTTTGGGCTGAGCAAAGTCGACGGCAGTTTGCAGTGGCGTATCCCGCTCGTGGTCTCATTCTTTTTCTCCCTTGTCCTCGTGATGTCCGTTTTCCTACTTCCCGAGTCTCCTCGCTGGCTTGTCACCGTCGGTCGCGTCGAAGAGGCCACTCAAAGTCTCGCCGCGTACAAGGGTCTTCCCGACGACGACGAAGCCGTCCAGGTTGAAATCTCCGGTATCGAAACTTCCCTGGAAGTGTCCGTCGACAGCGCCTCGCTTATGGACCTTTTCAACCTAAACAAGCCCGACGACGAGCGTCTCCTATATCGATTCTGCGTCTGCATTTCGCTTCAATTCTTCCAACAAATGTGCGGTGGCAACCTTATTTCCACCTACGTCTCAACCATTTTCGAAGAAAATCTCCACATGACCAGCGACCTGTCCCGCATCCTAGCATCCTGCGCTATGACTTGGAAATTCATGTGCAGCTTTATCGCTTTCTTTGCTATCGACCGACTCGGCCGACGCAAGATCTTTATAATCTCCGGTACTGGCATGGCAGTCTGCATGATGGTCCTAGCGATCACGAACAGCTTCGGCCAGAATCACACAGCCTCAGTCGTCTCCGCCGTCTTCATCTTCCTCTTCAACTCTTTCTACCCGGTCGGGTTCCTGGGCGGCAACTTCCTCTACTGCACCGAGGTCGCGCCTATGCGCCTTCGTGTTGCCATGTCAGCTATCTCGACGGCGAACCACTGGCTGTGGAACTTCGTCGTTGTCATGATCACTCCCGTCGCGCTGGACACGATTGGATACAGGTATTATATTGTGTATGCCGTGATCTCGGCTTGCATTCCCTTCACGGTTTACTTCTTCTACCCGGAGACTATGAATCGCAATCTGGAGGCTCTTAATCATGTATTCCGTGATGCGCCGACGCCGTGGTCTATTGTTTCGATGGCACGCCATTTGCCTCAGGGTGAGGCTGCGGAGGTTGATTTGTGGATGAAGACTGAAGAAAAGGCGGGTGTTGAACAGAAGGAAGAGATTTAGATGTGATGAATTTATGGACGTTGTTTATGTATATATGAAGTCGGATATTGAGATGGTTTCCCAAGCTATTGAAGTCGGTTACAAATGATGACATTGGGAATTATTTTACACTTTTCACCGCGTGGTCGGCCGGTCGACATGTGGTTTTTGCTGCCGTGTAAACAGTGGTAGTTCGTGATGTATCGCCCAATCAGAAGTGGAAAGTGCTCATCCCTGAATTAGGCAATTTGTAGGAATGTCTAATTAAATAAGAAAAAGGTATGTCTCTGGTATCCGCTGTATTCATGCCGACATAAACGACAGGATCGTGCAATCGATAATGATATGTATATTCTCCCATTTGGAAAGGAATTTCCCAGATGTAAAACTGCAAATCTCCTGTTCCGATAGAGATATTTTGTTAAGCCTACTAGGCACATACTCTGAAATATTAGTGCACTTTGCATATCCGTCTTGCGTCTTGGTATATTCACACACCCCGGCTCTTGTTGCGCACATGTCACTCATCTCCCATGACCATGATCACACCTTAACAATAGGTCGCAGCGTGTGACCTTCGGGGTGGTTGAGATACTCCATGAAAAGGGTGGTAATATATGGGAGGTCTTTTGCGCCTCTAAAAATTATCGCCTCCTAAGTTGACCATGGTCCAAAAGATACATGGCAACCCACACTCCATGACTCCGAAACCGTAACCGCCCCTGTGTCGGCACCTTCCGACCAGCCCCCATGGGGAAAGGGTCGTGCACCCGATTAGCTCGCGAGGACCATTTGAAGCCCCCACAATGGATTTGCTCTATGGCATAAATCCCCGCACTTAATACCTAAGCGCGTTGGCTGTGATGCCGCTAGATTCCGCACTTCGGTCAAGTTTCCCCGCACACGATTTGAGGGACCATGGCATCCCTTTGGAACCATGTACAAATGGGGTTTGGTTCCTGATAACTCGCCGCCGTTGCCGCTAAGCAGTCCCCACTTGATCCCCATTCGATCCTATCAATAGGCCCATTCTTATCGCTGCCACGCTGGGACCTCGTGATGTTCTCCAGAGCTACAGAGTTCATTTCGCGCGGTAGTTTTGGCATTGCAGCCTCACTTTTCACATTGCTTCCCTTCTAATACACCTGTGCATGAACATGTCACCTCACCATGATACCTTGGAGAGCTCGAGCCCACTGCCGGCTGGCCGGACGGGACATGCATGTGTTCAATGCAGACATAGGTATGCCCCCTTGCATGCCGATCGGACTCTCGAGCACTCTCGGTAAAGCCGACGGCTGCGCCGACGAAATAGCCGCAGCCCTATAGACAGCCTATTAACATCCGTTTCAGGAAGCAAAAGTGCGGAGGCTTCACGCATGGAATCAAATGCCGGCCATGCACCACGCGCAAGGTCAAATGCAGCTTCCAGGAAGAGGTCAAGGATCCGCGGCATAATCCGTACTTGCGCCTTAGGTCACCCAGTTCTTCGACGGGCCTCAGCCGTGAACCTGCGGTCAATACCTGCTTGGAAACGGCCTCGACAACACTAATTCCCGCTTTAACAGCTTTCAGCGGAGATGTACACCCGGCCCTGACAGGATTACCGGCCAGTGGCCCGAATACATCAGTGAGAGATGAAGAAATACCGAAGCAACTTGATTCGCTGAGATCACGGTACGGTATATCCCTCATCTCCTGTTTATCCTCTCGACCTAGTGGTAACATCTTGCATAGGATCGCCGATCTGGAACGACGGCTTGTCACAACACAAAAAGACGACACAGCGTTCATGAATACCCCTCGATCCCAATCAAGGACATCTTTCATGCATTCTTTTGAGCCGGCTGGGTCTCACCAAAATTACCGATCACCACCTATTACCTCGTAAGGCCTGTCTCCTTTCGTTCCGCAGGAACTTTACCTAAAACGTCCCATAGCCTAGAGTCAATCTCCAACTCCGACAGTCACAGCCTGTGCAGCCCCCAAGGCCCTATTAATACCGATGGCCCCTTGAAAGCATTAAACAGCTTCCAAACAGATGACCCAGTCGAATTCGAGATCCACGATCCCATCGCTCGGTCAATATTGGCCGAAGGGGAGACATATGTTATATTTAGATTGTCAGTATCATGAAATGAGCTCTGACATATTAACTAAAACTAAACTACATAGGTATTTCACAAACTGTCACCCCAACGCGCCTTTTCTCGACGTGGACCTTGATACAGATATTGACCGAGTCCGCTCGAGCAGCATTTTACTGTTCCTCGCTATTCTCAGCGTCGGGGCGCGTTTCTGGGGTGCTTCGTCAAAGTTAGTAATTTCCGCCCGCTGAGCAAAATCCCCTGAGCTAATATCTCACAGAAAGGCTTGTTGGCTTCACCCTCGATATCCTGAGCTAGTGCGCCTACTCGATGCAGAGGTTATGCGAGTCACACTCCGCCCCAGACATGACGACCAAAAGCTCGAAACAGTCCAAGGACTCATGTTGTGTGCACACTGGATGCCATTCGACGTTGCTGCCAACGGTGAATGTTTCCGTTCCCGGTTTTCGGAAGGGGGTGCGTGGCAATGCCTAGGTCTGGCCATCCGCTGGGCAACATCTTTGGTACTAGAGCGAAGTTGTCATATAAGTTTCCAACGTCCTGAAACAGTGACACGAGAAGATGCACAGCGATTCCGAACAATGCTTTATCTCGTGGAAAGCGATCATTAGTGAGCACCACTTCAGGTCTATTGCGTTTCACGCTAACCCTCTCAGCCTGGCCTTATCTGCTCGGCGCCCATCCTACCTCAACCCTGAAGCACTCCACAATGTTCTACCCAATTTCCTCAAATGTAAATACGTGCAAAGCACGGACATCCGCCTCGCGTCCTTATTTCGTGTCGCCTACGGCGCCCATTTCACCGGCTGCCGACCAACATCCATAGAAAGTGTCGAAGCATTCGACAAAGACGTGCAGCTAATCGAGCGCCATTTTATATCAAGCGTGAGTGACCAATTGACAGACCAGTTCAGCCAGCACTTCCCATTTACATCGCTGCACTGGTACCGACTTTCATATGCGTGTGCATTTCTGGACATAACAGATCCGACACAGCGGACTGGCAAAGCGTTGACATGGGCAATCGGGTGGTCTAGCGAGATCCTGATCCACTTGTCCAGGCCAAGTCTCCAAGAAGCTAACGGCGGTTCCGGCCGGGCCCAGCTAGAGCCAGATCCGAGCGTGGTTGATATTATGTCGTTCGCGATCGACCATTATTTTGTCGTTATTGCTTATGCTGCTTTCTTCCTTGTGAACAGCTGGCTGAGTAATTTGACGGACAGTGAGTATTTTCCCGATGCAGTCAAGGACTACTAGCTGACAATACGTAGTTAACCTTCGCCCTCAGGTGCATCAGCTAAGTGAGGCAACGTGCGAAGAAAACTCCGGTTCGCTATTGTTTCGTTTAGTAGATGTCGCTGCCCGCACACTTGAAGCGGCTAGTCCACAAGAGGGACATCTGGCACGTCGCTATGTGCCGCTTTTGCGTGGGATGGCAGGCCTAGTACTATCTGGTAACATGCAAGGCCATAAGACAAACAGTGGCACGACCGCGGTAATGACGGAAGCAACCCAGCTTCCTGCAGAGCAACTGCAGAGTCAGCTGGGAGAGGACCTATGGGAAATGTGGCAGCAGGCGGGGCTAGAGCCGATGATATGGCCGAATTTATTGGATGACATGTATGAGGGATAACGAATCAAATGTGCAGATGTTGTTTGCCATGTACCCATCTCAACCTTATTGAGGCTAACTGAACGTTCTGTCTCGAGGTCCACTTGGAGTTAAATAGGAATTCCTAGAAACAGGCCCTATTTCGCGCTAGTAATGCATTCTCAAAGAGTACGACGAGTAACGATACTACCCATGACTTTGAGTCGAAAAGAAAACCAAAACGGCAATCATTCTCACAACAAGCACCAGGCTATCATCAGAGGAACTATCGTGCCAGGGACAAAAGTGAAGCGGGCTACATAAGAGCCAAAGAACATCCACTTGGAAATTTCCACTGTTGCTGACCTGTTTAACTACGTAGGAAGTTCGCAGCATAATTGACACCAATGCGATCTATTAATACCTATACAGAACGACATCAATCAAAACACTTATTTGAACTTCGCCTCCTCAACCATCTGACCAAGCTTAATCTGGGTAAGCAGAGAAAGCTCATCATAAACGTTCCACTCATCAACAATTCGGTCATTCTTATAATGGTAGTGTGTCGCACCCATAACCTGTAGCCGCAGACCCGTGGGCTTCCCGAGCTCCGACAAAATACCAAAGCCAAGGTGGTGACCCTCCATCACCCAGCGCACGGCAACCTTGACACCACCCTCCTCGCATGGGTTTGAGCAGATATGCTGGGGCATGTAGGCAGCATCGGGAATGGAACCAAGAAGGGCAAGATGCTGGTGCAGAACAGAAGCGGGGCCATACAGCTCCGTCATCTTGGGACCGTGATACTGCGCATTTGGAGCATAGTGCTTCTCGACGCGACCAAACATACGGCAGTTCCACATATCGTGCAGCCACTCCAGAGTATGAGCTTCAATCTCGTTGTTCGCGATGGAGGTATCAGCCTTCCAATCCGGGTTTTGCTGGCCGATCATGCGGCGGTTCTCCCCGATGTCAATGGACTCGAGCCCCTTCTCGAACAGCGCCTTGGCCGCATCATAGGCAAACGTGTTGGGGTCCAGTCCAAGCTGTTTGATGATAGCCATGGTATCGGCGACGACCCACTCGCGGTAAATTCGGTTCTGGTAGATCATACAATCGGCGATAGTCCTGGAGACGAAAGTTTTGCCAGTGGCGGGGCCCCAGTGACCGTTCTGGGTATGCCGACCGGAGCCGGTGACCAAGTGAGAGGTGTAGAAGCCCTTTTTGTCGTCACCATTCCAAAGGACTTGCGTGGCCATACCACGGCGCTCGGGGAGAGAGACGAGGCGCTGGATGGTGTCGCGAACAACTGACTCGCGGTCGTATATTGTGCCCATTGTGCCGTACAAAACACAGTTGTGGGTGTAGTGGGTGTAGATCAAACCGATATCGCGCTCGTCCCAGATTCGGTGGGTGCATCGCACAATGTAATCGACGATGTCGGTGTAGATGTCTTCGAAGCCTTCCATTGAGTGCGCGCGTTTTCGTGCAGTTGGTGCCAGATCGACATAGTCGTGACGCTCAACTTGCATTGCTGCCTTCATACTCTCCGGAAATTGAGTTTCGGTGAAGTGGTAGTGATTCTTTTCAGGAGCTTCCGTGACCGAGGCATGGTCCGCGCCATTTGTGGAGGGAGTCATGATGGTGGTGGAAAGAAGAGATCAAGGACAAATCTGCAAACAATTGATTAAGAGAAAGTGTCTTATCGAGGGACCTCAGCTTTATCACTCTATCAGCGCGGTAAGCTATGGAATGTTTCCCCGCAGTGGATTCGGGGCTTCTAAGTTAAGGTGCGTCGGCCTACTTACTGCAAAGTCATTCTTTTTGTTCTCCATCGGGGCACCCGGCGGTTACATCGGAACTAATTAGTCTCAAAACATTCATTCCGGAGCGGGGCTCTCCGCAGTCCGTAGCAATGTAGTTCCTGATTTGCCAATGGAAAGCGATAGTGAAATCGCATTACATGGTAGAGTTCTTGGAAGTATCGGGTTTACCGAAGGTCAAAGCGCGGTGCCGATGGACCCTGTCGGGTTCTACCGATATCCAAAAGTTAAAGCGGAATTCGATAGAGCAGGCCTATGTTGCTTAGCAAAAGATAAAACTAACGAATACATAGAGAGATAAACAATCATAACGGGCCGTAGATACTGTGAACACTTTTCCTCAACGAACCAGTGTCTCGATAATACAGCCAGATAGATTGATCGTTCTTTAAATGAGGCATTGGTTACCGACGGCAGCTATCTCTGTGGGCCAAAGGTACCGTGTAGTTAATTAAATATGAATGGCGTCATCAATGTCAAGGCTCTCCCAATTTACGAGTTAGCTATCCCGGGAAGGCCATGACAGCAGAGACTGGAGGATATTACGATGTCTGTTTACTTTCCTAGCGAAAGGCCGAATCATACTAGGAAAATAGATAAATAACTAACATATAAACCACGATAGATAAAATAATAAAACGCCGGGGGCAATATAATCAATCGTCATTGGCCTCGATATAGACATCGGAGAATACAGTACAGATATCTTATGTACTAAAATCAACGGCGAGGAAAAGCATAGTAATACCCAATCAACTGCTACGGAGACTCTAATACATTTGCTTGTTCCTCATCTCGATAGGAAGGAAGCACATGACAAGAGACGCAACCCAAATTCCGCCGGCACCAAGCCAAAGGACACCAGACCTGCCTTGGGCAATGTACTTTTGACCCGCAAACGGGGCAACAATACCAGCGATTCGACCCAGTGAGGAGAGCATACCACTTGCACTGGCACGGTATGTCGTGTCGAACATCTCTGGCGAAGCCGAATACAGCACCGCATTGAAATACTGGACGACGTCAGTACGTAAAACATCAATTTCCAAAATTTGAGGTTGACTTACACTTTGCATTATATACTCCAAAGCATTAAGACCAACGTAGCCGGCAGTGTTCTTAACTTGGGTATACATAGCCATGGAAAGACCTTGCAACGCGGCCGAAATGACGAGTGACCACTTTCTGCCCAACAAAGGCATCTGAATGGAAACAAGGGCGACAATGGCACCGATGATACCTGGTAGGTAGATATATACGTATTCGCGGTATGTGTCGCTGACGTTGTCCGCACCGCTGTCCACGTTGTTGTTGAGGAGAACGATGGGAAGGAAGTAGCCGGCCAGGTTGAACGACCAGTAGTTACCCTGAAGGCATTAGCGATTAATTATAACCCAGGAATTATTCTGACTACTTACCATGTAAGCAACGGCAAGTAGACAGAAACTGAAGGCCTGAAGCTTGCTGAGGAAGAGACCGCGAAGGAAGCCGAGACTTTTCATTGCATCCTTGAAGACTTTCTTGGCGTTCTTAGGTGTGGTATCCTGTCTGGAGCCAACACCCGCGGCACGGTCAATCTCACGGAAATCTTCCAGGGTCAACGTAGGCATCTCGGCACCGTTAAACTTCGCAATTTTGTGAAGAACATCAATGGCATCTTGCTCGCGTCCCTTGCTGACGAGGAACTTGGGCGACTCGTGGAATCTGAAGATGAGATAACGAGCGAAGAAGATTGTGAGTGTCATAGCACCGATAATGATTACCATGTACCTCCAACCCATGTTGCTCGAAACAGTGCAGCACGCCTCGCCCGTCTTCGCATTACTACAAGCCGGTAATTTCACATCGCAACGGTACCTGGCGGCGGTGCCATATGCGATAGCGGACGCAACAGTAACACCAATTGGCTGCCACATTCCCAGTAGAGAAACGAGATAGCGACGGTTCTGGGGTAAAGATTCGAGGGCAATTGTAGCGTCGATGGGAACATTGCCACCGAGACCGATACACGATAGGAAATAGATTCCGCAGATAGCACCGTAGTTGTACTTGCACGCAGCCTGTATATGTGAGTTGCGTCCCACGGGATGAATGTAAAGATAACGTACCAGGAGCATGCCAAAGACTGATGTTATCAGGCAGGTAATTTGGAAGGCCCACTTACGTCCAATGATATCAGTGAGGATGCCAAAGCCGAAAGCACCAATCCTGTATAGGTGAGCGTGTGAATCAACGTCCATGATAAAAGCAATACTCACGCGAGACCTGCATTAGAGCAAGTAAAAATTAGGCCCTGCCTA
Organism: Penicillium sp. S103-07; assembly: GCA_037042055.1. Lineage (NCBI taxonomy): Eukaryota > Fungi > Ascomycota > Eurotiomycetes > Eurotiales > Aspergillaceae > Penicillium > Penicillium sp. S103-07. Next base: position 29,689 of record JAXQJQ010000033.1, read on the forward strand.
TCAGGCGTTACACCCATCTCCTGGCTGTGTAAAATTGGTAAGAATGTCGGAATCAAATATGAGCGCAGGAGACATACAACACAGCCGTGGCCATCAAACCAACACCTTGCGCCCAGGCCAGATCGACGAAATACCCCATTCCACACAGCATCCAAATGCACCATTGATACTTTCCAAAGCCAAATTTATCAATTTCGGCATTGATCAGAGCAGCCTTTCGCTCGAAGAGAGTACGCTCATCGACAGAAGCGCCCTCGGCCATTTCACCATTAGAAACGTCGGCAGTTTCCTCTCGTGCATCCTTCTCAGAATGTCCAGTCTCCATCTCTGAAGATACTCTGTTCGAGACACAATCGACTGTCGTAGACATTGTAGTGGACAATGATTTCACAAAGAGTCTTAGACTACTAAGAATAAATTTCCGAGCCAGCTACGACGGTTGTCAAATAAGTCTCGTGCTCCCCGCAGAGATCGCCTCCACGCGTTGCATCGGTGCCAAGTTGCCACGATAAGGGTGGCCGATGATAAGCATCGGCTAAGCCGATTAAATATCGGAGAACCCGTTACCAACTGCATCTTTTTGCCCTTTTCGGGTACGACCGGTGGGTCGAGAGCGGCTCATCTGCGGGGAGCACATCGTCGATGCGGGGGATAACGAGATAAGCTGATAAGCTGTGTTTTCCATCCGCGAGACGTTTTGTACTGGGCTTCTATGTGATTTTGGAACACACCTGACTGTTTGAGCTTTTCATCATGTCCGAGGCCGACATTGCACCGTGGCAGAGGATTGCCCAGAGCAAGAAAGCGCGCCGCGATAGTGCCATTCCTACAGACTGGCAATTGCACCCTGGCCAGGTCTCGGAGGACCGGCTGAATGTCATCGATGTTCCTGCACAATGTGGTATCCTAACGCCTTGTGAGGTGGATATAACGGAAACAGATGCGCCTACGTTAGTGAAGAAGCTGATCAGCATGGAGTACAGTTCATACCAGGTATGCAAGCCACATGTGCTACTTTATATAATGAGAAAAGAGGCTAAGTGATGGAGGTGACCAGGGCATTCTGCAAGCGGGCGGCGATTGCACAGCAACTTGTCAATTGTCTCAGTGAGGTCTTCTTCGACAAGGCACTGGAAGCTGCCGAGCAACTAGACGCCGAATACAGAACGACCGGCTTGCCACGCGGTCCACTTCATGGTCTCCCTGTTTCTCTGAAAGACTGCTTCAAGGTTGATGGTACTGATGCAAGCATTGGCTATACGACGTATGCCGACAGACCTACAAAGAGGGATGAAGAATCGGAAATCACGAAAATAATGCGAGAAAGTGGTGCTATTTTGTTCTGTAAGACCAACGTCCCAACAGCAATGATGGCAGGTGAGGTGAGAACTCTCTGATCCAACCCTGGGTTGCAACGCTAACCACACGGTAGACGTATAATGCTATTTACGGCTATACCGCCAACCCCTACAACCGAAACCTCTCTAGCGGTGGCTCATCAGGCGGAGAAAGTGCGTTGTTAGCTCTCCGAGGCTCCCCTCTAGGGGTTGGTACCGACGTTGGAGGGTCTGTTCGAATTCCAGCCTCATTCTGCGGCCTCTATTCACTGAAGCCATCTTCTGGTCGCTTCCCTACATCTGGCGTTCGAGACGGCATGCCGGGTCAAGAGGCGGTGCGGAACTCAGTTGGGCCTATGGCAAAGTCCCTTGACGGTGTTGAGTTGTGGAGCAGGGCTGTGCTGATGAGTGAGCCCTGGATGCGTGCTGATCCAGATTGTCTCCCTATTCCCTATCGTGATGTTGAGATACCGAAGAAGCTGTGTGTTGGTTGGTCTTCTCCTCTTTAATTCGTGTTTTCTGACGCTGACCTTTCAGGCCTTCTCCTTGACGACGGTATTGTCAAACCTCTCCCTCCCGTTACTCGCGCTCTTCTCCAAACAAAGGCTTCCTTGGAAGCTGCGGGACATTCTGTTATCCAGTTTAATATGTAATTTCACCCAGAGCAGTTTCCAGGATCAAATGCTCATTCATTTTAGTGATGATCCCCTATACACCGACAACCTCAAATTTGCCTTATACCGTTCCGCCGCGGCAGATGCAGTTAAAAGCATTCTCGAGCAAACAAAAGAGCCTTGGCCACGTGGAATGGAAATGCTCGAAGCGATGGTGAACAAAGAGAACAAGGGCAACAATTCAGATGGTCCAGCGACAGTTACCGATCTCTGGAAGGCGCAGATCAAACGAACCGAGTATGCGAAGCATATTATGAACTCATGGGCAGCGACCAAGACGAGAACGGAAACAGGTAGAGAAATGGACGCGCTACTGACACCATGTACAGTGTGGCCGGCTTCCGAGAAGTAAGTTGAAATAGGAATGTATGATTGTTCAACATGTGGCTGATATTCCCAGATACAAATTCATATACGACAACTACACCAGTCTGTGGAATGTGCTCGATTACTGCGCGTTGACTCTCCCGGTTACCCATGTTTCGTACGTCGACGACGTGAAACCAGAATATGAAGGTCGGAGTGAGCTTGAGGCTAATATTTGGAGAAACTGTAAGCGTCGAACACACGAAGAGTTGGATTATAGGCTGACCATCGGCAGATTCACCTGAAAGGTTGGCGGGCGCACCTGTCGGTGTCCAACTTGTCGGCCGGCGTTTGAATGAGGAATATCTCTTGGGAGTTACACGAGCCTGTGATAACGCTTTAAAAGCCGCCAAGGGGCATTTCCAATGGGTGTGGAGTGTAAACTGTGTCCCTTGTCGGGAGGCATAAGCGAAGAGTGACATAGGGATGGTTTTCATAACCCCTGCTCTCCAACCTCACAAAGCGCAATTGAAAGAGCCCATTCAGATCTCAAGATCTCCTCTGCGCTAATTCTCAGTCCAGGATCTGGATGTAACATGGCATAGACCACATTCCGACAGTGCTTTCAATTTCAGAGCGTTAGATATATTGTTCCTGGTCGATGATCTTGCCATCAGACGCCAGTTGAAGCTTACATTTTCGAGAGCCTGTATGGGAGCGTACCCATCTTCCTTCAGGCGACAGTGAAGGTATTCAGAATAGGACTCCTTAGGATCAATTCTCTGGGCACTGCGCCAGGGGAGCTGGCCAGTGCGTAACACCATATAGATCATTCCGTATGCCCATATGTCTCCGGCTCGGATATCATAGATGTGTTGGTGTGTATAGCCCTGACGTACAGAGTCACGGCGACTGGAAAACCTCTCTGGAGGAAGATACGGAGTACTTAGCTCCGACACCCCTCTGTGAATGCAAAAAGGTGGCTTAGAGTTAGACCCTGGGACTTCTCCAGGCTTGAGTCCTAACTTAGACGGAGGGAAATTTTCATCGTTCAAAAACCGACCGAGCTTCCGTACTGCATCTTCGTCTTCCCCAAAACCACTCACCTTGACTGCGCCTCGTCCTGTGAGGAGTACGTGTTCTGGTCTCAAATCCCCATGAGCAATACCCCATTCGTGTAGGAAACCGACCGCACGCAAGATCTGAATACCCAAACAGTTGATTTCCTCCAGAGACAGATCCTCGTTTGTTTTGGCTTCGTGTTGCAAAAACGTATGCAGGTTGCCACCGGTACAAAAGGGCATGACAAGACACAGATTGCCTTTCTTGTTGTAAACAATGTCGATGACCGACACAATATTAGGATGAGAGAGTGGAGGATCTCCACCCCTATCTTGAGGAAAAAACACCTGACGCGAGTCGGGCCTGGTTTGATGAAACATTTTGACAGCGTAGAGTTCCCTAATTGTTGCCCTGGGCATAGAAGCACGTCTCAATTTCGTGATCATAGAGTTCCGTCGAGATTTTGTTGGTGATGTGGTCGGTTCAGCCACGGGTGCCCTTTTTTCGTATAGCTGAACGGTGCTGGTTTTGTCGTAATAGATCACTTTGATAAACTTCCCATACTCATCTGTAAATGATGCCTGCGATGTTCTCTCCAGCTCGGTCGTTGCTCCTGGGATTATTTGGGCTTGGATGGCGTCAGGAGAATCAGTCGAGGTCTCCTTTGAATTCGAAGCAACCCCAGGCACCTGATCACCTTTGCTTGAGATGCTTTTTCTTGAATTAGAAGGACCCTCGCATTCCTGTGTCGACCACCCGAGCCCAGCGAATATGTCGGTTAGTCCATCGATAATATGGGGACTCCCCATATCATGTGTCTCTCTGCCATCATCTCTTATAGTATGGTGATAATGTGTTGACAAAGAGCGATCTGGTGACTGGACGTGTTCAAAGGGATAATGTAGATGGGGACTCGGAGAATTCTCCTGCATAGTCTGTTCGTGGGCTCAGCGAATGTTTGACCGTCCGAAGATTCTGCAACCCCGTCGCCGTAATTGAATACTGTTTTTCACCCAAAACGAATCTTCCAAGTCAATCAGGCCTTTGTGATGTGAGTTCTGGAAGAGCTGGTCGAGTTGTCATGATGTGTGACGTCGCCAGCAATATCCTCACGTGACATACCATACAGGAGGTGACCACAATATTGGATGGCTAGATGGGGGAAATTTAAAATTTATTAATCTTTGTATTATTGGCTAAACCTCCTGCTCTTGATTGGGCGATTAAATCAATTCCTGATTGGATGTCAGTTGCGTGGCGCCAGGTTCCGTGGAGGAAATAATTGCCTCATACAACTTTCAACTTCCGCACGATTTGATCCCTCGTAGCAAACTTCAATGATGATCATTAATGTGAATGACATGCATATTATTTCAGTGATTTTTGAAACGATGGTAATAGCGTTTGGAATAGTGAAGTCTGGCTACTCACTTGATAGATAGGAGAAGAGATCTGTACCATTATGGTAGGAGACTCTGGGGGTTTTCCATCTCGTATGACCATCGTCCCGCCGATCATGCCTTCTGTTATCGGCCCAAAACTAGTTGTTCATCGAAAGCATGGCTTCGAGATCAGCCAAGTTCTTCGTATTCCCTGCTTCGAGGAAGTACATGATCCCTGTCTTCGATAGTGTCCATCGCTCGCATATATTTCATATAACTTTGAATTGCTATATGCAACAGTGAAACGACAGTCAGATTGCTTCCGCCACATAATTATAACATTTACAAGTGAGGCGCGTTCAACGCCATCAAACACATCAACCCAGCGACTAGTCCCGCACAAGGGAGTGTCAGGACCCAACCACCAAAGATCCAACCCAGTTGTCTCCAATTCACAGCACCAAGGTCATAATTCATAAGAGCAACACCCATAGACGCACCAGTCAGACACTGTGTGGTGGAGACGGGCAGACCAAGTCGTGAGGCCAAAAGCACGGTGATAGCCGCTCCAAGCTCAACACTAAACCCACGCGTCGGGGACATCTGCGTAATCTTGTTTCCGAGTGCGCGCACAATATGGTACCCGTAGAACCAAAACCCGAGTCCAAGCAGCAAGCCCGCAACAACCAGGAACCAGACTGGTGTAGGCGCCTCGGTCTCGACCACACCGGCATGGAACGTGCTGTACACGGCGGCCCAGGGTCCAACAGCGTTAGCAACGTCGTTGGACCCGTGTGCGATAGACATCATCATGGCTGAGACAACTTGGCAGTAAGTCCATAGATGCTCGACGCGATCGTCATACCGATGAGCGCGGGCGTGAATTGCGCGTAAAGCGGGCGAGTCATGTGTAACCACATCTCTTGTCACGCCCTGCAGAAGCAGCCACTTGGTATATCCCCAGTATTTTCTGGGTTCCAGCCAGGACAGGCCACGGACTGGGTCGATGAATCGCTCATTTGGTTCGATGTGCTTCTTGCGAGGCTTGATTTCCGGCGTGTTGTTTATGGAGTCGAGCTTCTTCTCCTCATCGTCGTCGGGTCGCTCCGAGTGAGCTTTCGCGGTGATCTCTGGGGACGACAGCACGGAATCGGCGTTTGTGGTTGGTTCCTGTTTGGATGCGTCTTTCTGGCCGGCCAGAACTTCTCCGTAGGAATCTTCGTAATAGTTGATCACGGCTGACTCGCTCTTACTAGGGTAATAGAGAGGCGGGTTCTCCTTCATGAGCAGGGGGCCTAGGGGAAGGTGATAAATCTTGACGCGGCTGTCGTTTTTGACAAGACGGCGATTGAAACAGGGGACGAAGAAGACATAGGCGACGAGAAGGCAACCAAAGAAGACTCCGAGGATGATCCCGACTGCCTTGCCGGCACCAAACTCTTCCAGCGACGGTGCAGTGGGGGCTTCGATGACAATGAAAAGAGCCAGGATAGCACCCGTCATAGCCAGATAGAATGGGATCAAGCGCATGGCCCATTTGAATGAATCGCGTCGCTCAAGGACGCCGTACTTGAGCGTGCCAAAGATGATTGCAGAGAAGGCCGCAGCGATGAGAGGAGCAATGCCCCAAGATGCAGCCACCTGGGAAACGCTACCCTTCTCCCAGCCCCAGCTGATTGACGCTTGGGATGCAAAGCCAACACCGATGAGAGCACCAACGACAGTCTGCGTGGTCGAGACAGGGAAGCCCACCCTGGTAGCAAGCATCAACCATGTCGCGCTGCCAATCTCCGCACAACCCATGGCCAGCATGAGAGCACCGGGTTTTCCCTCAAATCTGTCAATGCCAATAATGCCATTTTTGATTGTGTCGGTGACTCGGGCGCCCATCGCTACAGCGCCGACGAACTCGGTGATCGCTGCCAGGACACCGGCAGTGGCCATGTTCAGCGTCCGAGCCGCGATAGAAGTCGCGTACGAGTTGGCAACATCGTTGGCACCATTCCCGAAGGCACTGAAGATGAAAGCGATTGAGGTAAGGGCGAGTATCCAGTCGTATTTTGCGGTAGCTGCTGGCACCATGACGACTACTGCCTTCAGTTCAGAGGGAGAGGAGATAACTGAGACGCGAATGAGGAAACCAGGCTGGAATTTAAAAAATAGTAGGACATCTTTATAACATCAAGTCATGCAATAGCCATCGCCGAGGCCAAATTAGGATAAACTTGCGTGCTCTACTTGGCCCGTTCCATCGCTCGGCCGGACGTCATACGAGGCTCAGCCTATGATAAAGCCATTATGGTCAACGTGCACCTGTCATTCAGCAGGCACTGGCTGAGAACAATTCCATGACATTAAATGTCCCCGTATGAAAGTAAAGAAGAATTGTCGCCGAGACCAGACGCCAAGGGCGGAGTGAGCTCGATATCCGGCGATAAAGGAACCTGAAGTAGGAAGAATTGACCAATAAAAACCAAGCTTACAGGCACATTTTTGACAGACGAACTGTCATTGAGTGTGACTTTGAGTGATTCGTCGGTTGCGGCTCGGCGCCGAGATCTTGGAAGTCTTGGTCCGCTGGGCGGGCAGCACTGCCTCGCTTGGCGGTGTTCGGCATCGGTCTGGAATGACGGACGTAGGGAACAAGTTTTTATTTTAATTTAATTTTAATTTTTTCGGCCGATCAAAACACACGCCCCGAGCAATATGGTGTCATAATTTATTCAGGTCCATAAAGTCCATATAACCAAACGATTGATCATATGCTACTTGAGGGTATCACATTCAATATTTTGTACAAGATCCAAAGCATCAGGCAATCATCTCCGCCTCTGGCTTGTCATCATCCCGGGTGATTCCGTGTTCCATCAAAACATCACCGTGCAGTTTAAATGCCTGCTCCATCTTCCAGTAGAAGGGGCTCGAGGTTGAGAACAGGGCTTCGATGGATTCCAACGAGCGGTTACGAGTTTCAGGGTAGACTACATCGTTAGCGATGATCTTCCAATATTCAATCTCGGGGCAATACGTACAGAGGTAGACAATTGGTATCCAGATCAAATTGAGACCGGCGAAAAGGAAGTACGTGCGGCTCTGTAAAAATAGTGGTCAGCTTCGTCTGCAAAAAGATGACTTGCAAACGAACCTTGAGTGCCGCAAACATGATCGGATTGACCAAAGTAGTCATACCAACACCAATAGCCCAGCCAGTAATGCCAAAACCATTACCCTGAGCTCGCAAATCGCTGGGGAATATCTCCGTGGGCACCAAGAATGCGACCGTACCCCAGGTCGCAGCATAGCTGTTATAAAACACCAGATTAGTACATATGGACTTCTGGAACTGAACGTGCTGGACTTACCCAAGGTTAAACAAAAACAGCATAGCAATAGCCCCGGGAGCGTACTGAGCCGCTTTGTCGGGATTATGCAATGAGCCTTCGTAAACAGACCCAGCCTGGAGCACGGTTAGACGGAGACACAGACACAGCAAACTCGGAGTAAATACTTACGATTAGATTCACAGCAAACAAAATTGCTGCACCACTTAGAAGACAGACACGGCGGCCTAGACGGTCGACAATCTGAGCGCTGATAATGGTACCGACGATTCCGATCGTGTTGATACCCCCAGCCAGACCATTCTGCGTAAGCTCGGTGTATCCGGCTTGCTTTAAAAGCACAGGAGAGTATGCAGTGACCGCCTGTAATCGACCTGATTAGCTTCATGGAAAGAAATTCGGTATTATAGACTTACAGTAATACCCGTCCAGGAAGCCATAATTTGTAGCCAGACGCATAGCCAAGCTCGTCTTCCCAAATTCGGATGTATCTTCGCGCCCCTGCCGATCAAGATCTCTGCAAATTGGAGAGAATCACGGCTACTTTCCTCTGCCAATGCGACGATTTCAAAGAATTCCTGATCAATTTGTTCTTTGGTAGCCCGGTGTTCGCGAAGTTTTTCCAAGAGTTCACGCGCCTCTGCCTTGCGACCGACTGAAGCGAGATATCGGGGACTATCCGGTAGCATCTTGATGAAACAGACAAGGAAAAGGGCCGGAACGCATTGGAAAGCGAGCAAAAATCGCCATCGTACGTCTGAATATCCGTTGTCGACGAAGGCGAGACCGAAGGAGATCCAGTATGCGACTGAGATGCCGAGGTCTGGGAAGTGTAAGGGAAACATTCATAACGTTCTTAAAATGAGCATTGCAGGGTCTTCTTACAATTGGCAATGAAAACGTAACCTAAAAATCCGCCACGGTGATCTGCCGTAGAGGTCTCGGAGACCAAAACAGGGGTGATGCCGGTCAAAGCTGCATCACCGTGAGTTAGTGCAACTTGGAAGTTTCGAACATTTACTCACCTCCGGTCCCAATACCCGTAAGCACTCGAGCGCAAATCATAAAGTTCGAATTTTGAGCAGCGCTCTGTAATGCACCGCCGACCAAGGCAAATATCGCGCCCATCAGCAAGCCGTTAATACGACCAATTCGGTCAGCCAGGTATCCTCCAGCAAAGCACCCAAAGATAGCACCAAGGTAATAGACACTGACAATGCCACCCTGGTGCGTGGTGTCGGTTACGGTGCCATCCGGCGTACCGATGCCGACCTCTGTGACATATCTGGGTGAAGCATTGACGCCACCCATGACTCCCTGGTCATACCCCTCGAAGAAGATGGAGACGAGGGAGAAAACTTGGATGGTAACATTCAACTGCCGCGGCGAAAGCCGCTTCCATAGCGTCGTATAGCCCATTTTCGTTGTTGGCTTATCCCATTTCATCCATCGCAATAATCGGACGCTCGTAATTCTTTATATACAGGGTGGGGCGTTGTCGGACAATCGGGTCGGCACTTATTCTGGGGAAGCTCGGGGTGGCTCTACCAGTATTCTGATTTAGGCGTGTAAACGTTTAACAGCGCTCGCTGAAGTCGTCATTTGCTTGATCTTCGTAGCTGAGTCATCCCTCGGATTTAGGGGATGCCTGCAGCGCCTTGATTTAGCGTGGAGTGCCCCGGACGATCGGCATGGAGCTTATTCTGGAGAAACGCAAGACGGCTCCACCCAGCATTCCTCATTCAAGCGTTTAGCCGGTTAACAGCTTCGGCTGAATAACAGATTTGCTACTTAACTTGTGGAACAGCAACAAATTAATAAGCGTTCTGCCGATTATCCGTTTAGCCGTCACGAAACGTCCAGCACTCTCCGTGGTTCGGCTAACCGGTCGAAGAATGGGGCACTCCGCATACGTTAACCATTCAGCCGGCGATTGGACTTCGGCTTCCAATAAGTACGGCCGAATCCTCACTCACGTCTCTCTGTATACACTCCTGGTATCGACGTCAAGTTTCCCATATAGAGTACACTATGGGTTCCACCACGGTGAACGGCACTAACGGCACCAACGGCACTGCCGGCCATGCCTTGGATTTAACCGTTCTTGGACTCAATAGCGGGACATCGATGGTGAGTTTGCTTGATTAATTATGATAAAATGAAACTGACAGTGAATGTAGGATGGGATCGACTGTGCTCTTTGCCACTTCCGCCAGGAGACTCCCGAGTCGCCGATGCACTTTGAGCTGCTGAAGGTAAGTATTCTCATGGGAATTATGTAACACAACTGACATTGGATACAGTATGGAGAGATTCCTTTGGAGCCTGTCATCAAGAAGCGGATCATGAATATGATTCTGCGCAATCACACTTCCCCGTCCGAACTATCGGAAGTGAATGTCATCCTCGGCGAGACGTTTGCGTCTGCAGTGCATGAATTCTGCAAGGAGCACAATGTTGATATCAATTCGATTGATGCGCTGGGTTCCCACGGCCAAACGATCTGGTTGCTCTCTATGCCTGAGCCGGGAGAGACCCGCAGCGCATTGACCATGGCGGAAGGCTCATTCCTAGCCTCGCGCACCGGAATTACCTCAGTGACCGACTTCCGCGTGAGCGATCAAGCTGCCGGCCGTCAGGGCGCGCCGCTAATTGCCTTTTTCGACGCCCTCGTCCTACACCACCCTACAAAGTTACGTGCCTGCCAGAATATTGGTGGTATCGCCAACGTGTGCTTTATCCCTCCCGATACACACGGCGGTGTAGACGAATGCTACGACTTTGATACCGGCCCCGGCAATGTTTTCATCGACGCAGTCGTGCGTCACTACACAGACGGCAAGCGCGAGTACGACAAAGACGGCGAGATGGGTGCGCGTGGTACAGTCGATCAGGAGCTTGTCGACGATTTCCTTCAACACAAGTATTTCGCCCTTGACCCGCCAAAGACAACTGGCCGCGAAGTTTTCCGTGATACACTCGCGCATGACCTCATCACCAAGGCGGAGGCGAAGGGACTTAGCCCCGACGACGTTGTCGCCACTATCACTCGCGTCACAGCACAAGCAATCGTGGATCACTACCGTCGCTATGCCCCGAAAGACCTAGAGATCGCGGAAATCTTCATGTGCGGCGGTGGCGCCTATAACCCTAATATTACCGCATACATCCAGAAGCACTATCCAAACACCCGCATCATGATGCTTGATGAGGCCGGTATTCCAGGTGGAGCCAAGGAGGCTATCACGTTCGCGTGGCAGGGTATGGAGGCCATCGTGGGTCGTTCTATTCCTGTTCCCACGCGCGTCGAAAACCGTCAAGAATATGTGCTCGGAAAGGTGTCGCCTGGTAAGAACTACCGCAAGGTCCTCCGCCAGGGTATGCAGTTTGGTGCTGGCCGCGAGCATCTCGCACCGGTAAAGGAGCTGGTAAACTATGTCGACGGGAAGGTGTTCGACAACAAGTGGTAATAATGGTCTCTTGAGTGAGGCTTACCCGAGACACTCGAAGTCTCTTGCATTGGATGGTTTAAATAGTACATACATCGTTGTATAGATAGACGCTTGGAATTGAATTCAGTAAATTCCATACGTATTTCCGAGGCTCATCTCGATAGACAATATTCATCCTGTGAAATCCGAACGACCTTTTTCAACTATCGTCTGTTCGGGGACCTGGGACTCAAACTGCATCGATAGGATACCGTAGAGCCAATTCTCAGTCGTTCCACTGACTTACTACTAATGGCCGGTTCCGTTGGACCGGGACATTTTGGAACTGCTGCAAGTCAGATTCTGCAATCTGCCCTCAGCTTCATTTCGAACCCCCGGGACAACTGACCATTCACAAACATTTCGGGTACAACCCTTTTTTGTCCTGCTCTCCACTTTTCTCTCACCTTTCTGTCGTAGGACACTTTCCATCTTCAACTTCAGCCCTTCCCCGTTGCTTCAACGTGTCTCCATTGCCACGCCTCCGCGGCTCCTCCCCGCACTTCAACCCGCCCAGAGCGGAGGACGCCAAAATTCCCGCGGCTGCAATACTCACCCGACAATATTTGGAATTAGTAAACATAAAAATGTCGCAAAGACCACGAAAGCTTCAACGCATATCTAAAGCCTGTAAGTGATCCGATATTCGAGGTGGAGATGACCATTTGCCTCGCTTGGTGGCGCGATGCAGGTGAGTGGTCCTGGAGTCGGTCAGTAACCAATCACTCCTCTAGGTGACTTTTGCAATCGACGGAGCATTAAATGCGGCAAGGGTGACTACCCTCTAGGCCGGTGTCGGAACTGCGTGGACTTTGACCTGCCGTGTACATTCGATCGCCCGGTAAAGCGCCGCAACGGCAGGCGCAGCACTTTGGTTGACAACCAAGCTCCGAGGGTTGATCCGGAGGTCACATCTGCAGCTGTTGGAGGAACAACTGGCTCTTCTATTTCTCGGCGCTCATACTGTCCTGCTTTGGCTCCGCGACAGTCGACATCTAATGGAACCCAGTCCATTCTCGGCTCCGGCTCGCCAGTCCGTGATCACGATAAAAACCGCGAAGAATACGATATACGACCATCATGGACGGCCTTCGCTATTAGCTGTGACCAGCAGATTCAGAACCTTGTCCAGGTGTATTTCGAGATCGTTTATCCGATGTAAGATTCAAGACTTTTCGTCCCCGATAAATTGTTAACGAGGCTATCAGATTCCCTTTGTTTCATCGTCCATCTTTCATCGAGGCGATCCAAAGTCAGAATCATCTCCGAGACCAAGGCCTTTTTGCTTCAACTATGGCCGCATGTGCTCTGGTATCCGGCCGAGTGCGTGATGGGGCTTTGTGCTCCGAACGATGGAACCCGAAACAACTTATACAACCGCCCTCAGAAGTTTACTTTGCAGCGGCCCGGAACTCCATACCTGACGAACTGGTCGCTGCTAAAGGTATAAATTACATGCGAGCGTGTGCCTTGCTCGCTCTTTCCAGCATTCAAAATGGTCAGATCAAGGACATGCAGAAGTTCTCTGGGTTATATCATACCTTGACTTCTATGGATGGACTTTACGATGAGAAGCTCTGGCCAAAAAGTTTGGACACTATTGAAATTGAAGAGCGCAGAAGATTGGTAAGAACATCCCTCTGGTGCCATTGGCTGATTTATTTCATTCGCACTAACTGAAATGGAAGTTCTGGTCGATCTATACGTTGGATATATATTCCACGATTGTGTGGGGCGGCGTTATTCGATATCGCGAGGCCCATTCCCTCGTACGCTACCCCAGCGAACTTGACGACGAACTTATCACGTCTCATTGTTACGGTGTTCCATCCACATCGCTAGGACCAAGCTGCGATAACGCCGAGTTTTCCTGGCTTCGAGGCTGGAATTTCACCACGGATCTCTACCGTATTCTCGAGCATATAATCAATAGCAATCGACGTCGGTTGCATCCGGCTGAGAGAGACCCAGTGTCACACCTCTTCGGCCCGACATCTGTATCTGAGTTGGTGGTCATGGAACATGTCCTCTCTATGTACTCGGCACTACCGCCACGATTCCGAGAGACGCCGCCCATCACCGGCGATATGACCAAAGATCTCTTTGGCTTCCAATCGGCTAACATTCATGCAACCATGCAGCTTCTCCGGATGGTCTTATTATCTACAGAAAAGGCCGGAGTAGATCGAAGATGCGATGTCGCCGAAGAGACGCTCAAGGTGTTTTCGAAAATGCCCTTAGAATACCTCAAAACGATCAATTTACCGCTGGTGAGTTTTTCCCTTTCTTTTCCACCACATGAATTTTACTGATTACTTGCAGCTCCATCACATCGGCGGCATTGGCTCTATTTTGGGCTCCGTGATGGAAGACAACTTATCCGAGACTTCCTACCAACGAGCCCGTGCCCTAGTGTAAGTCCCGTTGACTTTGCTACCATTCAAATCCTCCCGTATGATACTAACTTTCTGGAAAGCCTTAAAACAGCAGATTTCCTCGACCGTCTCGAAACGAGCCTACACTGCGTCTCGGGGGCTAGTGAATGCCTTCGGCGCCAGGTCGCCCGCATTGACGGCTTCATAGGAAAATCGCGCCAGCTCAATCTGTGTGCTACTGGAACTTCGCGAAATGACGATGTGGGCTTATGCACAAGTCCACCCCCTTCAGTGTCGACTACAAATGCCCATGGTGGTTCAGATGCCAGCTTCGGATCGTCCTCGGCCCTTGAGGACCACATGTCGTTATTTCAAGTGCCTTTAGAACTGCTGATGGATTGGCCTTTTCCGCTGGATACCTCATTCCCTGAGGAGTTTCCGTCTCTAGCGTTTCAGTAATCTAGTGATATTCTGTCGTTAGCCAGCGCTAAGGTTGTTACAATATTAAAAGCTTAGGGCCATTTTCTATCAATGACCGCCACTCTATTACTCTAAGCCTTAAGTTCTAATAAATTTCTAAAGATATACCTAGTCATGGAACTCTGAATAAATTAGACTAGGCGAAGTAATGATAAAGTAAAAGGAAAGTGAAAGGAAAGTGAAAGGAAATTAGAATAAAAGAAATAGAAATAGAGTAAATACTATTCTTTCCAACCTCTCTGGGCGAAGGTCCTCATAATTTCCGTGTATAGTGTCACTCAGAAAGTCCTTGTCGGTCAGAGGAGTGTTGTACCAACGATGGGGATATGCGGGGCCCATGGTCTTGTTCTTAGATGATTTGCTGTTGCCAGCGGCGGGAGCTTGGTTAGAACCAAATGCGGGAGCTGGAGTTTGATTGGAAACGGACGCAGTCGCGGGAGCATGGTTAGAACCAGGAGTGGAAGAAATTCGCGCATGTCCTTGTTGCTGCTTGCGAAAAGGAGCCTCAGGATGAGGACCGGCTCGCCGCTTGCCTGCGGCGCGAGTGACTATCTGCGAACTGGACCCCGAGGGTCTGGTGAAAGGATCGGCAGCGGCCGCAGCACTGCGAACGATTGTAGGAAAAGATGCGGTCTCAACAGATAAAACGACAACAGGAGCGGCCACATGGGAATGAGTGACTGGTGAAGTAGCTAGAGGCGCAGCAGGAATTGCCGCAACAGAAGACAATGGCGTGAACTTTGATTCACTTCCACCCGGTGCAGCCACCTTGACGGGGAATTTTCTGGAGCAAGATACATCACTCACCGTTTCAAAATCACGTTGGGCTACTACTCGGGGCTCTGGGACTAGAAAATCATGGCGGGTAGGCAATCACCCTCGACACTTTATCAACGGATTTGGGTTCTGACAAAAAGTCTCCTGGAAAAAGCTTGTTCGAGTACTTCACCAAGGACACAATGCCTTTTAAATGCATTCTGAGAATGAGAATGGAGAGCAAATACCATGATGTGAGTTTTCCCGATGCAAATGTGATTTGAATTGTCTGATGGCTGAACATGTGTCTGCAGTACATTGAGAGGGAGGTTCCTAATCTGCTTCTCATGGATAGACCTCGATGAAAGTCTGCATTATATACCTACATGCCCTCCCTACGTGTCACTTAGTGGGTTATATCGAAGGAATCAGAATTCAAAACCATCTTGGAAATCGGGGGCTATGTAAAACTGGCGTTCTGGAAATCCACCAATCACAGCGCGTAGTTTACGGATTAGAAAAAGAGAGTCAGCGATGTATCAGCACGCTATACCGCATCCGGACTAGTGTCCCATTCATGATCATCGATAATCTTCGCATAATCCAACGCCCTTTCTCCAAAGTTCCAGATCTCTGGGCCGCCTATATAAACCCTTGATCTCCCGCCTATCTGAAGAAAGTCAACTCAATTGAGACACTTTAACTTCTAGCACCCTTCGCATCTCCGAGCCACAAGAATAAATAACAAGACATTGAACAACACCATAACCATGACAAAGCCACTCGCCCACGCCAAAATCGTACTCCGCCGCTCGAGCGAGCGCGGTTACGCCGAACACGGCGGCTGGCTCAAATCATTCCACACATTCAGCTTTGCTGGCTACTACGACCCCAGCTTCCAAAATTTCGGAAGTCTGCGAGTCCTCAATGAAGACCGTGTCGCTGCGCGGAATGGCTTCCCGACCCACCCCCACAGAGATGCGGAGATCTTCAGCTACATCCTGAACGGCGAGCTTACACACCGCGACAGCATGATCAAAAAAGGCTCCGAGGGAGCCCAGGGGAAGGAGTTTTATCGTATGAAGCGCGGTGATGTGCAATTCACTACTGGAGGAACTGGTAAGTTCTCTCTTTAATTTGAATAATCATTAAATGAAGCTAACAAGATTAGGAATCGCTCACTCGGAACAGAATGAGTCTAATAAGCCGGTGCATTTTCTTCAGATTTGGGCGCTGCCTTGGAAACACGGTCTCAAGCCTCAGTATCACACTATGACTTTTAGTGAGGAGGCTAAGCGCAAGGCGTTCGTGCCTATCTTGTCGCCTCTCGCTGCGGGACCTGAGGCTACCCCGGCGCAGGAAGCTGCTGCTACTCCCAAGATTCCGGATACAATTCCCATCCACGCGGACTTTGTCATGGGCGCTGGAATTATTGAGCCAAAGTCCACTTTCAAGTGGAATGTTGGTGCTGGCGAGGTAGTCAGCTCAAAGAAGAAGCGCAATGTTTATATCCATCTGCCTATGACCAAGAACGGGCTGGCGAAGATTAAACTTGACAGTCGCGAAGATGCTATTTTGGAAGAGGGGGATGGTGCTTTTATCACAGGTGTCAATGCTGGTGATGTGCTCAATGTGGAGAGCATTGGTGATGTTGAGGCGGAGGTTATTGTCTTGGACAGCAATTAAATAAAGATCTGTGTATGGGTTAAAATATGCTACATGAATGATAAAATAATGGTACATTTGGCGTTGGGAGCGCCCGTTTTGCATCAAATTACCTTTCATTTGTTGAAGATTGGAGACCTCATCACGAGACACCAACCAACCTTTGTCGGCGTCTCTCTAGATTGAAGCAGCACATGAAGCTATTCACAACCTGGCCACAGCATGGTGCCTGGTTATGCAATTTACTCACCAGAGGTCCTATTCCAGAGCGCATATGCGCTGTTCACAAATCTTGCTGGGTACCCCGGTGTCACCTTTATCTCGGATGTGACAAGCCCGAACCGCTTATGAATAAGATCTATAATCTATTTCTGTCTTGCACATACGACCATAGGGTGTGGAGAACAGGGCTTCCCGTCCGCTCAGCCGTACTTAAGCCACACGCCGGCAGGTTAGTAGTTGGGTGGGTGACCACCAGCGAATCCCTGCTGTTGTATGTTTTTTTCTTTTTTTGTCCGGTCTAGTCCTTGCCGCTCTCTTCTTAAGTCCCTACCTACATGGACAAGGTTAATATCTTAGGCACGGAAGAAAGGGATTAATAAGGAGGAGGGAGAGGCATCTACATACAAATGGGCTAGGTACAACTTCCAAGGTCAACTTTATTTTGTTGGCAAGTATTTGTAAAACATGGCCGACAGCGTGTGTGATTACGGTCTTGAGCATGAGACACACATTGGCAACCTGTCCCGCGTGAATGTTATTGTGAGCAACATTCAAAACGCGAGCATCACGAAGGCAGTTTATGTTGAGCGAAAAGACGAATAAGTTGTCTTGTTAAATGTCCAGCACTGCTCGAAGGCGAGCACAGCTCACAGAGAAGAGCATACAGCACAAGGCACACAGCACAAAGACAAAACACCCAACAGGGAACACACAGACAAAGATATAAGCCAGCCGTTTCCAAGAACTTTCCCCTCTGACCGAAGGTGGTGGCCAATGACGGGTCACTTCCATGCCATGCTGGATGTTTGTGACCGAGGCCAACAAACTAAGCAAGATCCGCTCATTTCCTTATAGAGCATTCCTTGTAGTCAGAGTCTGCCTTATTCTGAGTGGATCCAAGAACAGCCGAGGTAGACCGATCCCTGCACTTTTCCAAGAATGTGGCTTGCTGGCTCAAGTTAGGTGGGCGCTTGGAGAGTGATTCTGAGCCTTGAATCTGCCGGATGAGTAGTTGGCGCACCTTAGGCTCTAGATCACACATTTATCATTTTATAGGACTTCGCATTCATCCGAGAAGCGAGTACAGTACTATGAATGTTGAGCACAGCTAGAACCTAATGTAGAGAAGAGGCCCCTTCCCTCTGACGTATTTCACTACCCACCCGGCGAACTCCATATTAAATGCTATTCTACCTGTATAAAATATGGTTTTAGAATACGCCATCTATAAAAGCCCAGATTGTCGAGATATAAGATTGCAAAAAAAGGCATTTAATATGCTGTTCTGCGGTTGCCGGTGGGTGGTGTGGCCGGTGGGAAGTGAATTACGTTATATAAGTTAGCCAGTCTACCATTTCGGTAATATATCTTTCTCACTTTTATGTGCGGGGATTACTAGACAATAATGTGACGGTAACTCTGCCAATTCCCTCCGATATAACTTACATCTAGAGCTGCTAAAATGCCAAGACATTGGGCCTAAGGTTCCAAGTAATCTTATGGTTGACAGAGGAACGCCAAGAACTAAATATAATTTATATTTCTAGGCGCGATTAATGAAACCTTGGCAGCCGCCTATATGTAATTCGGGGTTCCGGCTATTTAAAAACCCTTAGATCGCCACTGCTTAAGTGGCGTTGTCCCTCTCCCTCCTACCGAATTAAGGTCTTACTATTAACCATCCACCACTACCTCCACCGGAGCATTATGTCATTTCTGTCAGCCGGACGACTATACCCCTGGCTTCCGCCTTCTGTACGCAACCTCAACGACTGGCTCAAGAGAGACGAACCATCCTGGGGCTTCACAATATATCGCACAACCTACACCACGCAGTCTGATGCTACCTTCCTCGCAATGGTCGACCTTATTACAGCATACGTGAAAAACGGATTTACGAGCAGTACCAATCCCTCCACGAGAATCCCCGCACAGCGGATCAAGCCAACAAGGTCGTCTTCAACGAATTATGGGCCGCATACGAGCCACGTATTATAGACGATGCCACTCAGTTTGACGGCGCATCGATAGACCAACTCCGCGCTCATTTTGAAGCCTGGGCAGAGGAGCGGGATATGGCCGATCGATTCCCTAGCTATCGTATGTTTATTGTGGTCGATAAAGAGAGTTTTGGGTCCTTGCAAACTGTCCCGATCCCTACGGAGTGTTCGGAAGGGATGGAGGACCTAGTTGCTCATTACGTGAAGCTAGTAGAGGCGTGGCAGGGTCAGGATTGCGATAGGCTGTTTCCGGGGTGGATGAAATGTTCGTTGCTGAGTCTCTGGGATATCTGGCGGCATATGCAGGATGGGGATTATATGCCGAATAGTTATATGATGGTTCGGGTGTATCGTGATGTTTATTGAGGTTTTATCGCGATGTTCCGATTCTGTTAATTCTGTGGTAGAAACTTAGGATGCTATGTTTGCGACGAGAGATGCCGATACTCGGTCCAGGTGTCCAGAAGTTAATAGTGTTGAGCCGGCATAGACGCTGCTCCTGTATCAACCAGATTGTGATTCCTAGGTGCGTTCGGGTGAATTGATCATGGTTGAAACGTAATCATTACCAGTTATTTGCATCGTTATAACCTTCAGTGTAGACTAAACTGCGTATCACTCATAGATTGAGGTCCCCTCCAGTTTCTAGAACATTACGGTAAAAGGAACGGTAGGACGGGCGTGGTGGTAACGGATGGGTGAATAATAATATTTTACTAACCAATCTTAAGTTGAGCAGCAGGAGGATGAGGAGGATGAGGTGATGGAGATACAGGAGATAGAGGACCTCGACAGCTCATATAACGGAGCACACAACACCAGCACAAAACACAAAGCACCCACAGTGAAGCACACGGACATCGATATGAGCTAGCCCTTTCTAAGCATCTTCCCCTTCAATCGGGAGTGGTGGCCGTTGACTAATCATTTCCACACCATAATGGATGTCTGTGGTCGCTGAAGATGATAGACGCTCCGAAAGGTTGACCATTTGAATGCCCTGCTGGTCGTTATTAATGGCTGCAGGTTCATTGGCCCTTTCGACGTCGTAGATGTTGTTTGCGCCAGCACTTTCTGAGACAGGCGTGTTGGAAGGAAAGGCTAAATGCGTCCTCCAGGCTATTCCAGTGGAAAACGGCCAACACAACGAGCGGACAAGTTATATGGTCCAGGCGATAAGTGCGCGCTACCCATTAGCAGATATCCTAGCGGATGGATTTGTATACCTGGGACCTTACTAGTCGCAAACATAGCATACAACCCTATACCACATAGCGAACCACCCAGTGAGGGAGGTGAGCCAACTAGGGTCATTGTGTAGAAAGTCTCCCATCACCTTCGTTCACGGCCGGGTCGGAAATTGGGACCGAGTCAGAAACTGGCGGAATATAATATCTCCGCCTTCCATCGGGCCTTGGGGACCACATCTGCAAGCATCCCAAGATTGTCATAGAAGAGCACACAAACACAACCATAAACACATCCAGACCACACCACACCAACCCATCTTAAACAGAACGCTGCCCATCACCTTCGTTCGCCACAGGGGTGAGAACCCCGACGGTGGCGGGAACCATGGCGATGTTGGGAACCACAGCGGTGTTTCCGGGACCCGTGGCTGCGCCTACACGGCCCATTTCGAGGGCGTTGTCAATGCGTGTAGTAACTCAGCGGGGGACCAACAGGCGAAGAAAGCGGACAAATTGTCTGGCCCAGGCTATAAGTGCACACTGCCTGTTAGCAGAAATCCCAGCGGATACTCATACACTTGGAACCTTACTGGGCCGGCTCATGCGGAGAGTGTGTTCTCGCTCCCTTTCAGGAGCAGTGGCAGGGACGGGTTCGATTGCGATATATCTGCCCATGAAGCTTAGCATGGGGAGTTTCATAAATCAAACAAGCTCATACTTGTGCTTTGCCCATGAACGACACCAAATACCGATGTAAATTGATGCGGCCACAAAGGCGAGGCCGCGAATAATATGTCCGAGCTTGGTTCCAGGCCCGAACGTTCGTTCTAATGTGGATAATGCCGAGGGCTCTGGATTTGGGGAAGATGCTATTGTAAACCGAGAACAGTTGTGAAAATTTGAGGTAAATGTGAAGATTGGAGTAACAAGAAGAAATAGAGGAAGAGATGGAGGAGATGGAGGAGATGGAGGAGGAAAATAGGAGCAGCAGGAGGATAATAGGAGCAGCAGGATAAAGAAAGCAGTAAAGGAGACCAGACGGCACCTGCGCGATGAGTGAAATGATATTGCGCTATATAACCCATACACAATTTGGCCAATAGGTACTACTTTCCTATATCAGAGTCTAAGCTAACAGGAAACTGATGTCATTAGGATCGAGCCTGCAAACCTATTATATAATTAATATAGTAAGAAAGAATTGAGAGAAAAGTGAGAGAAAAGTAAGACTAAGGTAAGAGTAAGATAAAAGTAAAGTGAGAGCAAGGTAAGAGTAAATCAAGAGTAATATAAGTTATTTACCTTGTATAATATCTAAATACTGTCTAGCTTTCTTATTTTATCTTAATGATATATACATCAAACTTATAGTTTGCGATTTTTGGTTCTAACATCCTAACTACAAAGAAAACCCTATTATCTAACAAAATCCAAATATAGAGATTCTTGATATATGAATGAAAATTTTGTAATAATCTAAAGTTTATTAAGGATAGGTGACAACAGACTTTTGAGTGCGGTATTTTCCATCAGGGTGTTGAGTTAGGTGCATTTTCTTTTGCGCCAGTCCTAGTATTACACTGTGGTGTCCACCAGTGATCGAGCATGGAGACATATCTAGTTAATTAAAATGAGCATCAGTGCTAAAATCTTTGCATTTCGATATTTTGATCTAGATCCAACAGGCTTAACTTATGGGCCATCTCCCAGAAGTTCAATAACTCATGCAACTGTAGCCAATCGGCTACAAACTGGCATATTCTCCTCCATTCCAGGCTTAGGGAATCCAGTAACATCGACACCCTTCCGGAACAGAAGACAGTGCGTAGATCCACCAAAGTGGAACATGCCAATCTCATCGCCCTTCTTGACACGATCGCCTTCTTTAACAGTAATATCACAGGTCGAGACCTCGGCCATACCGACGCCAATAAATGCCATAAGCCCAATAGAAGGTTCGTCCGCTTCAATAAAAATCAATGCACGCGTAGCAGTCGCCGTAATATACGCCTGTGAGATAACCTCACCTTCAAGTTTGATATCCTCGGACTGAGCAAGCGGGTTCCCAACACCTTCGAATAGCGGCTCAGAGTAATACGTCCCGTCAACAACGTATGCCTTCACCACTTTCCCAGATACAGGAGCGTGCCAACGGTGATAGCTCAATGCACTAAGGAAGGCTTGGTAAACCGTACCACCCACGAATTGCTCAGCGAGCGAGTCATGGCCCAGCATATCAAGAACAGAATAAGGTTGGGACTTCATCCAGAACTTGTCACGAGCGTGGACGTTATGTGCGAGTCTGTACGGCTTCGATTCACATGCATTGGCGATAACGCGACCGTCTTCTGGATCCGCAACCGGGCGCATTCCATCGTGCCACAGGCGAGTAAAGAAATCATCCCATGACTTGAAGCCGTAGTTTGGCGCGGAAGGGTCACATTGGAACATTTGGTGAAACTCGAGGCTCTCTGCGGCTGTTGGACCGATCTTTGCGACGGCCATGAGATCACGGTGGCCTGTTTCTCCAAACCAGCCACGAGAAGAGGTGTTTAGCACATCGGCAGAGGCAGGGGAACGTAAGAAATCACCCCATGCATTGAGGATCTTCTTTATCATTGCGTTGATTTCGGGGTCCAGAAACGCCGCGTAGCCACTAGGCGTACCCATCGGCCAATCCAAGACTGCGTTAATGGGCAGGCCGACCAAGCCCACGCGGTGAGCTTGGTCGGTCCATGACGGTGCAGTAGTGAGTAGGTGATTGAGGACGCGGAGGAAGTGCTGATAATCTCGGATCTCTGGATGGCCGGTTGGGTCATGTTGGTAAGGCTTTTTGTGTGGGACTTCCTTGAGCATGCCTTCGATGAGCATGTAGACTCGGGTGTTTGTTTCGATGAGATGTTTGAACTCTTGCAGAACTGGATGCAGTGCATGTTTCGTGCTGTCGACGTGCTTTATTATTCCACCCAGCCATTCGTGGTGGGCGGCATGGTCTGCTGGCATCCATCCGCCGATTCTGATAGATGGTTAGATTGATTTAGGCTTGGAAGGAAAGAGAACATACTTGTGGAGGTGGTGAGCGTCGGAAAATTTGCTCGGCATTTTTGATGTGGAGATTGATTGGGAGATTTTCAAAAGTGCAGAAACGCAAGGGATCTCTGTTATGTCTTCTGAAAAGAGTTAATGGTGTGGAACGAAGAAAGCTTGACACCGCTAATCTTCTTGGCGGGGAGCTATATAATTATTTTGACGTGGTGCGTCATTGTGACGCGTCTCCGATGAGGAGGACAAAAACACCTCGACCCCTCAGTGCTGGTTACAGCCATTGGTTGTAAAATATCAAGGTTCTTCATGGACAAGCCACACTGATTCAAATTTTCAACTCAATTGAATTGATGGCTGGTAATCCGGCTCAAAAGTTTGAATCTCGCAGTGTGATACTTGGGCAGACTACGCCACCATCAAAGTGACTGGTTTATTGCTCTTAATTCTTCATGTTATTTTGATTGTTCCAGCTGGAATCTGGGGCTTTCCGAACATCCGCTGGTGATGTCATAGCAAATCACAAACTTGATTTGTCACATGATTTTGTGAAACAATTGTGGTGGGGCGTTCTAGAACAGCTGTAACTTCAATTGTGTTCGGCAGGCCGGATCTCATCTACTAATACAAGGTTGTAGAATGTGGTGGTGATCTACACCTAAATATATGTAGGAAACGGCAAATACAGTTGCTGTCAAAATGCACGTGATGGAAGTGTGCGGAGGGTGACGGGATTGCGTAGATAATATGAGGATCATGAAGGCTTTTCGACTTCTATACGGCAACCTCGCAGGCAGATGGCTTTTGTCAAGTTGAATTGGTTCGTTATATCTCAGTCATTTTCCCATATATGTATGTGAGTTGAGAATTAAGCTTGCCACCTAAAGCAGCCTTGCGTTTGGGTCGTGTGGCAATTTAACATGTTCATTGAGATATATCGCGACAAACGCTGGATTCAACTAGGCGATTCATAGTCTATAAATATACTCTGTTGATCATATGCGCAAGTCAACAACATGTAGCTGGCCTCGAAAGGAAATAGAGGTCCCCCGATTTGTGTTGCATTCCCGCATCCTCTGGCCAATCAGAGGCCAGGTAGGAGTTGGATCGGGACCGAGGTAGGGAAAGTTGACCGCCGATCAGATCACCAGGTGATCGCTGGTTCCGCTGTTGAAAGATTTTTATCGTCAGTGGCAAAGGGTATAAGAAAAGACAAGATTAGACGCAAACACGTGAAATTTTACGAGATCTCAGCGCTCGAATAAAGTTTGACAATATCTGTCGGCAAGGTGGGCCACAAGACATTCTGATTACCCGGATAATGTGATCTCTGTATTGAATACATGCGTAGCCCGGTAGCAAATATATTTGTTTGTGATCCCATCATTCGTTCCTTTTGAAGACTTTTGTGCCCTGGTTTCCTTCATTGATGTGATGAACTGCTTGAGTGAAGACGAGCTGTCCCGTTAAGGCACCAGTGGGTACCGCAAACTCAGTCTCGCGGTACCTGTCGGGTACAGCAAAAATCGCATCGAGCATTATTCCATATTATTCGAAGCGAACGCAGTGGACACCCCGAGGATCTACCGACCGGGCGATCGCCCGGTCACCCAACGGGGAAATAGGGGTGCTCCATATGCATTCTTCGCGAACCACCCAGACGACCCAACGACAAGCTGGTCCTCTACAAGCAGCAAAATGTAGCCGAATCACCTACATATTTTCTATTATGTGATTATAAAAAAGGCGGATGACTTCCCACCTGAACCGAGACCCCCGGCTTGCCGGTCGCTTCACTCGGTGGGGCCGAGTGAAGGCATGCCGACTCGGCATCGGAGAGAACAGGGTCGGGCCGGGACGTACTCGGGACCTTTTCGGTAATATAAACCACCTCACCAACCATCGGCCCTGCGGCCTTTGACCGAGGGTGGTCACTGCTTTGCTATGTGGCGCCCTGGCTGCAGGTTACAATTCGCCCAACGTTCTCATGGTCCACAAAACTCGTGCGGTTGAGGCTGGTTTCGTATCGGGCGATGTCCTAATTCGGGCAGGCGCAACAGCTCAAGATGACGATAGTGAACGGGTGATATTTAGCCACCGGGGTGCAATGGCCTTAGAATTGCTGGGGCAAGAGATGCCTCGACAACGGAGACAGCTGAGTTCGAGTTTATACAGTCCTTCGTGGTGCATAAAGCCGAAGTAGCATGCATACGAGGCACTATACGCGGTGTGGAATATTACACCTCAACCCCCACTCTAAAAGCCTAATGGATCAAATGACACGACGAGAAATACATACGTTGAGAGGGCTATGGAGCCGAGCCAGACTATCCCCCATGCTTTGAGACCCGAGGCCCGTAGTCCCGTAGTCCCCATACTTGCAAACCCGAAGTTTTGCGGATGACGACTGGCACTGGCCCTTGTACCAAATTTATATGGGAGAGAGTTTCCCCATTCCCAACTTTTTTTTCTCCAGAGTTTTGTCTCTTCTTCATTTTTCCTCCCCTCTTTCATCACACTATACCCATCATGAAGTCGAAACAACAGCAGCAGCCTGTCTCGGCTTCTCATACTGAAAATACTACGGAAACCTCTATTGCTCACCAGGAGAGCTACCAGAAGGGCTGGATCATTGGCGGTAAATACCGTGAACAATTATACGACGACGAACACGATCAGGAACTCGACAGCCAACTCCTCCAAGAGGTTGACATGGACCTTCCTCTTACCGTGACCAAGCCCACCCAACTTAATGGAAAGAACTTTGTCGTGTTGGAATTTGCCGAGGGTGACAAAGAGAACCCTTTCAACTGGAACCCAAAGTACAAGACTTTCATCAGTCTATTGCTCTGTCTGATGACCTTGTTCATTGGTCTCGCCACAACTGCCTACAGCTCTGGTATCACACGGATGACGGAGGATCTCGGTGTCTCTTCTGAGTTGGGACAATTGGGTCTTTTCACCTTCAACTTTACCTGTGCCCTTGCACCTCTATTCCTGGCACCCTTCTGTGAGCTGGCTGGTCGAAGGGTTGTGTATGTCGGTGCTTATGTCTGTTTCGCTCTCATGTTCATCGGTCTTTCCCTGGGCAAGAACATTGCTACCATTCTCGTCTGTCGTGCCCTGCTCGGATTGTTCGGCTGCGTTGGTACTATCCTTGTCGGCGGTACTTTCGGTGACATGTATACTCCGGCACACCGTGCCATCCCTATGGCTTCCTTCGCCTTCATTGCCATCTTCGGTACCGTCGCTGCTCCGATATACGCTGGCTTCATCGACCAGGCTCTGGGCTGGCGTTGGGTTGAGGGCATCCAGGGCCTTGCCAACATCCCCCTTGTCATTGTGATTGCCATTTTCCTTCGTGAGACCCGTGGAGGTGTGACACTGAAGAAGCGCGCCAAGATGATCCGCCAGAGTACCGGGGACGAGCGCTTTGTTACACACAACGATCTTGAGGCCCCTGGCATCAAGATGATGCTTCACAACTCCTCCGTCAAGGCCATCAAGATGCTGTTCACCGAGCCTGTCGTGTTTGCCTTTGGTCTCTGGATCAGTTTCGCTTGGTTCCTGACATTCCTCTTCCTATCCGTCATCCCCATCACCTACGAGGAGAAGAAAGGCTGGAGCGAGGGTGTCTCCGGCCTGCCTTACATCGCTCTCTGTATCGGTACCACCATGGGCTTCGGTCTGAACTTCCTCCAAATCAAGAAGTACAAGTCCGTCATCAATGACCCGGACCAGGAGTCCCGCCCTGAGGCTCGTCTTTATGGTGCGATGTGCGGCGCCGTCTGGCTCCCCGTCGGCTTGTTCATCTACTCCTTCACTCAGTACAAGGAGCTGTTCTGGTTTGGTCCTATCGTCGGTCTGGCTCTCATCGGCATTGGCATCTTCTTCATCTTTGAATCGTGCTATAGTTACACGGCCGACTGCTATGGCGAGAACGCTTCCTCTGCGATTGCCGGCCAGGGTTTTATGCGTAACACCCTCGGTGCCGTGTCGCCGCTGTTCGCATCTCAGTTCTTCCACAACATGGGCAGCCAGTATGCCGGTCTGCTCTTGGCTCTCATTGCCACCCTCCTTACCTTCATTCCCTTCGTTCTGTTCAAGTACGGACCTGATCTGCGAGCTCGGTCCAGACTTGCAAGCACTGTTCTTAGTACTCAGGCGTAAGGCTTTTCATGATTAGAATTTATCGACACTGATTGAGTGTACGAAGTGATAGAACAAGATCAGTACATATACCGAGTTGATCTCGGCGGTATACGACTCATGCATATATAGCGGTGAATACAATTGATGGTGTTTCAAGACAATTCAAGTTGCCACGATTTTCAAATGGGAATGTATTGCAGTGTTGTGCCTCAGGTGTCGATAATCCCAAAAAGGCGGTCAGTGGGTTAACCATGTGACCTCACCACAAAACTTTCGTTGCCGGCAAAAAGAAGCGGTCAGCCGCACCTATTCCCGTCTGAGAAAATTTCCTCCGCAGACACCAACCAACCCATACCCAACCAATTTATTTCCGCTGTCCCCACGGCCGTGATCCTTTGCGTGAGCCATATCTCAAAAAGATCTGGTTTCTGAAAATCTCCAAAAATGGCCGAAGACGCTTCCGCTGGTAAGCACCTGCATCATTGAATCAATGAACCCACGAACCACGCTAACATTTAATGCAGCCTGGCCTATCGCCGATGAGAGCCTCTCCCAGTCCCTGCTCGACCTCGTCCAGCAGGCCAGCCACTACCGCCAGCTGAAGAAGGGAGCCAACGAGACCACCAAGACCCTCAACCGCGGAACCTCCGAGATCGTCATCCTGGCCGCCGACACCACCCCTCTGCCCATCATTCTGCACCTGCCCCTGCTGTGCGAGGACAAGAACGTCCCCTACGTCTACGTCCCCAGCAAGATGGCTCTCGGTCGTGCCACTGGTGTCTCCCGCCCCGTGATTGCTTGCAGCATCACCACCAACGAGGCTTCGGATCTGACTGCCACCATCCGCAACCTGAAGAACCAGGTTGAGCGTCTGATGATCTAAGTTTGAGGCTTGAGCGTGGAGTTTTGTATCATGGAGCGGGGCGTTTGCTTGTCTGCGAAGACTGGTGAAGCGTATTTTCCGGCTCCACGGCTTGCTTCTGTCTCCGCAATTTGCTGGTGAAGTCTTTAGCTAGATTTTTTCAGTCCATGTGATGCAATACCAGAACTTTTGAGAATTTTTTATCCTCGTAGTTTTACCCGAGGTCTTGAAGGGGGAGGGGTAACGTAGCTCCATTAATCCGCCGTGTTGTCCGTTCCTTAAACGATCGTACAGCGGGCAACCTCTGCAGATCTGCATTTCGGAAAAATAGCTTCCCGAAGCTGGAGTACTAAGTGCATTGCGCGGTCCTTGCGGAAAATTACAGTTTCGCTTGGAGAAATGCGTGCCTCGGCGACAAATGTCCCGACCAGTACGGCAGTGTCCTGAAACTTGCCCACTGAGCTAAATCGTGCATGGGAAATGCCACCCTATCAATAATTCCATCGCTTGAACGAAACTCCCTCGGATGGACCTCACTTCGTCCAGTTGCCGAGCACCTGATACGTGAAGCTCCGAGACAGGTTAGGGGCGCTCGGAAAGATGGAGACAGGAGTTAGCGCCCGCAAAAGGAACGGGCGACCGAACCCTAAGCCACCACCCCTAGGTTGCCCCTAAAGCCCGGGAGTGGCCTCGCTGCGCCGATCAATCTAAGTCAGACGGCCGTTCGGCTCCTCTTTACTCCTCCAATCTCAGGCTTCTTTTGTTTCAGTTTAGTGTCAACGTGCACCCCACCGGAGGTGTGATGAATTGCCGATATGCAGCACGCTATGAGTTCGATTGTTTTCTCTTTGTCTGACTCGGGCTTGACACCGACATGGTCTGACTGGGTAGCGGACTAATCTATGGCGGTTTGAAATATAACATGCGCCGCGTCCGTCCTGGTCTCCAGATGAATCTTCTGTTTACTTCCTTCTTTCTTCTCTGCTAGGTACTATACATTCATTAATCCTTTCTTGCCCTGGGTGTTGTGTATTGCGTAATTCAACCATGTTCATCGCCTCCCTCTTAGCAATCGGCCTGGCGCCGTTGCTCGCAACCGCTCAACTATCTGGCAGAGTAGGCCCAACAACCTCCTATGCCACCAAAGCCGCCCACAAAACATGCAGTGTGCTCGACTACGGCGGTAAGGCTGACAACACCACGGACATCGGCCCAGCCATCAGCTCCGCCTGGGATGCCTGCAAGTCCGGCGGTGTTGTCTACATCCCATCCGGCGACTACGCCCTCGAGAGTTGGGTCTCGCTGACCGGCGGAACGAGCACCGCCATCCGCATGGATGGAATCATCTACCGCACAGGTACCGAGGGGGGAAACATGATCTTTATCGAACACACATCTGATTTTGAGCTGTTCAGTTCGACTAGCGATGGTGCGGTGCAGGGCTTTGGATATGAGTTCCACCGTGAGGGATCGCTGAGTGGACCTCGTATCTTGCGTCTTTATGAGGTTATGGACTTCTCAGTTCATGATCTTGCACTTGTGGATGCGCCGGCTTTCCATTTCTCGATGGATACCTGTGAAAATGGCGAGGTTTATAATATGGCTATCCGGGGTGGTAACTCCGGCGGTTTGGATGGCATTGATGTTTGGTCGACTAATGTCTGGGTTCACGATGTGCGTTATCCAGGTCGAGTGTGTGAGATGGTGTACTGACCCCATACAGGTCGAGGTTACCAACAAGGATGAATGTGTAACAGTCAAGGCAAGTACCATATATCTTGGTCTGTGAACAATCATCTGACTCTCTAAAGAGCCCTTCGAAGAACATCCTCGTCGAGAACATCTACTGCAACTGGAGCGGTGGCTGTGCTATGGGCTCGTTGGCGGCGGATACCGACATCTCGGACGTTATTTACCGGAATGTCTATACCTGGTCCTCCAACCAGATGTACATGGTCAAGAGCAATGGCGGCTCCGGCACCGTCTCCAACCTTCTCCTCGAGAACTTCATCGGTACGTACTCTACCTCACCCCAACCTCAATAAGTAATTAACCCACCTAGGCCATGGCAACGCCTACTCCCTCGACATCGATCAAGCCTGGAGTAGCATGGAGACCGCCTCCGGCCAAGGCGTCCAACTCGACAACATCACAATCATAAACTGGAAAGGCACCGAAGCCAACGGCGCCCAACGCGGCCCCATCAAAGTAAACTGCGCCAGCGGAGCCCCCTGCACCGACATCACGATCGAGGACTTCGCCATGTGGACCGAGGAGGGCGACTCCCAGTGGTACTCGTGCGAGAATGCGTACGGCTCCGGCGCTTGTCTGAAGGACGGTGACGACCACACCTCGTACACGACCACCACGACTGTAACTGCTGCGCCGTCGGGCTACTCGGCTCCCAAGATGGAGTCGGATCTGTCGACTGCGTTTGGAACGGATATGCCGATTCCGATCCCTGCGATCCCAACCTCGTTCTACCCCGGTGCGACTCCTTATAGCTCTCTAGCGGCTTTGCAGTCTACTTCAACGTAGACAAATTCGGATATCGCTCCGAGATTAGATGCTCTCGTGTGACGGATCTTGTATAGTTTGTTGATCTAACAGCATTTCTGGATGACGTCAAGGGACGAGGTGAGTTCTGCGGGGAGACATGTTTGTTTTATCCCTTCGGGGTAGATTAAATACTCCACAATTTGCATGAGCATCTCCATCCCTTCGCATTATAACCAGAGCCTCCCAGAAAAGCCCATAGAAAAGCCCATATACCTAATCAGGAACAGCCTTTTCAAATTGTGGGGTAGCTCTCACTAGACCCTGACGGAAAGACGACCCTCAATCACGCCATAAAGGGATCCAACGGACGCAAATACGAGGCCGAGAATGCCACCACAAAAGAGTTTACCGACCCTCTCCACAAGCGCTGATTCGACCACGGCCCGCTGATGCAGATTCCAACGCTGCTCGCGCAAGGGTTAGCGTTGCAGCCGGGGTACACGGGCGCCACGAGTCTTAAGCTATAAGATAGAAACCAAACCGATCCATCTCTTGCTTTCTTCCTTTTCAACGATCACGCCATGTCCGCTCCCAAATCACTGGACCAAAGAGCAATCGAGGCGCCAGCCCCAGTCCGGCCCGATGGCCCCGAAGCTCGATACCGGGCCAAGGCGGAAATCCTCAACCGCGCGATCCAGGAAATCGGCATGGGCCGGTACCAGTGGCAGTTATTCGTAGTGATCGGATTCGGATGGGCGAGCGATAATCTTTGGCCGATCGTGACATCCTTGATCCTCCCGCCGTTATCCTATGAGTTCGCAGTCTCGCGACCGCCACTACTCACACTGGCGCAGAATATCGGTCTGCTGGTCGGCGCGTTGTTCTGGGGATTCGGATGTGATGTTTTCGGGCGGCGGTGGGCGTTTAACTTGACGATCGGGATTACTGCAGTGTTCGGACTGATCGCTGCAGGATCGCCGGATTTCGGCGCTGCGTGTGCGTTCGCAGCATTGTGGTCTGTTGGTGTTGGTGGGAATCTGCCTGTGGATTCTGCTATTTTTCTTGAATTCCTGCCCGGCTCGCATCAGTATCTGTTGACGGTTTTGTCGGTGGATTGGGCTTTTGCGCAGTTGTTGGCCAATCTGGTGGCGTGGCCTTTGCTGGGGAATATGACTTGTGCGCAGGAGAAGGGTTGTGTCAAGGAGCGGAATATGGGGTGGAGGTATTTCCTCATCGCGATGGGGGGTCTGGCCATGGTCATGTTCATTGTGCGCATTGTGTTCTTCACGATCTATGAGTCGCCGAAGTATTTGATGGGCAAGGGGAAGAACGAGCAGGCTGTGCGCGTTGTGCATGAAGTTGCTCGCAGAAACGGAAAGGAGTCGTCGCTGTCGCTGGACGAACTGGATGATATCGATCAGGGCAGTGCGGGTTTGACTACCACCGGTATTGTCCGCCAGAGATTGGAAAAGCTGCGCATGGAACACGTCCGCGCACTATTCGACACGCCCAAGCGAGCTTACTCCTCCACTCTGATCATTCTCGTCTGGGCCTTCATCGGTCTCGGATTCCCGCTGTACAACGCGTTCCTGCCATACATCCAGCAATCACGCGGCGCCGAATTCGGCGACGGCTCGACATACATCACCTATCGCAACTCACTGATCATCGCCGTGATGGGGATTCCAGGCTGCCTCGTCGGTGGCCTTCTCGTTGAACTACCCAAATTCGGACGAAAAGGCGCTCTCTCCACTTCCACGGCACTGACTGGCGTCTTCTTGTTACTATCCACGAGAGCAACGACATCAAATGCCCTGCTGGGATGGAACTGCGCGTATAACTTCATGAGCAGCCTCATGTATGCCGTGCTGTATGCTTACACGCCCGAAATCTTCCTCACCAAAGACCGCGGCACGGGTAATGCGCTAACAGCATCTGCCAATCGCATTTTTGGTATCATGGCACCCATCATCGCTATGTTTGCCAATCTGCAAACGTCCATCCCAGTCTATGTCAGTGGAGCACTGTTCATCGTGGCGGGTATTCTGGTCGTCCTGTTGCCTTATGAGCCTAGAGGGAAAGCAAGTCTGTGAACAAGGAATGAATTCGCGGGTTCATATCCTGCCCCAAGAACACATCTACCCCGAGATTGGATTGAGAGACGACTCCTTGGATAGCTTCATAGATATCATCGAATACATCTTTCTCTGCATTCTTCCAAAGATGCAGCCATCAATTATTTGAACCGTCCAAACAGGAACAGAGACCGATTTACCACCTGCCATTCCCGATATCCTACCCAATAAGCGCCTGTGCCGTCGTGAACGGTCCATCAAATCACAACCCCGGAATATGTCTAGCCCCACCCCCGTTAATATAAAACACTTCCGTAACCCTGTCACGATCCACTCCTCATCTTGTCGATTCTTGTACATTTAGGGTCCAATGATGTCATTTCCTTCCGACTCGCGACGATGCACAACACTGAGCGCAAACAGGACATGTTTCCATCGTCATACACCCGTTAGTCCAATCGAGTTCCACGATACTGTAAACAACACTCGCCACACCTCGCCACAGCGCCACCTCTGTCAGAGATCAACGGAGAATATCCACCAATAGATACACAGAGCCATGAGATCAACGGTTATGGATAACGGGGTGCGACTACGTCAGATCGTGGCCGATCGGTGGCTGGTGACAGGGTGTGACAGGTGTCCGCATGATTTGATTCGGCGGTGCTGGAATGGTAGGTGCGTTACTCCATATGACAGTGTGGCTTTACATTGACTGGGTTGCAACCCATTAGATCATGAGGTAGAACCGGTTTCATACTCCAGAGCTGGGATGGGTATTTAACAGGGGGGTCCTCTTGCGGTCTGCTGATTCCCTTCCATCTCAGCTCCATCTCATCTCAATCGTCATCCCTATCTACTGTATTCAAATACCAAAGTCAACCTTGACCAAACATATCTGCCTAAACACAAAATGTCTCAGGAAAACAGTACGTTCCCCCAACCCACTCCACCTCACAACGACCTCTTAACAAAATCTCACTAGGCGGCGGACTCCTCGGCGGCGTGGGCGACACCCTGGGCAAGACAGTCGGCGGCGTAACCAACACCGTGGGTGACACAGTCGGCGGACTGGGCAACACGGTCGGCGGCGCGACATCCGGACTCGGCAACACTGTTTCTGGGGCCACCGAGGGATTGGGAAACACGACCAAGGGTGCCGGCCAGACCGTTTCGGGAGCCACCGAGGGTGCCGGCAAGACCGCCTCCGGTGATGGACAGAAAGATGCACCAGGTTTCGGTGGAAAGGATCAAACTGCGCAAAACCCGCTTGGTTTGTAAGGGGATGGTTCTCAAAATTATGGATTAATGTTTCTTCGTATATATTTAAATTGAATGAAATCGTGGTCTGATGGGCTCATATTTGATTATGCACGCCGTTATCCCGGTGTTATAGTATGCTATCTTAGTATTCAGATGATCCGGTGTTGTATGGAGGGATGATCTACGTCAGATGTCATTTCGTGGCTTCAGCAAGGAAGTGGATCCGATCGCGCTACTATTTAAAGCTCTGCACAAGCAAGGAGTACTTACTAGGTATATTTTGAGGCTCTAAAATCCGTTGATCATCGCTAGGCGCAATATTATTTGAGTCAATTTCCGCAGTTATGGTTCACCACATTCAAGATTGCCGAACAAATACATTGAAGCTGATTGTACTTGGCCAGGTAACAGGAAAGCGAGACGGCCAATTCTCTATTTGTATGACAAACTGGCTCAACCAACAGCAGACCTCGCAGCCCTTTCACTGGAATGTGGGGTTTGAGGCGCCTTCCGAAAAGGGATTTTGCCAACCAAACTGCGTGCCGCCAGAAGCGGTGATCTCGGCCGAAAATCTTCGAGTCATACCTGCATGTCTCCCAGTGAATATTTACTGGCGCATTCTCGCTTCAAGGACCTGGATCAGATTCACCTCCAGACTGCGACTGTGACTAACTCGTTTATCCTTGGTTCGCGAAAAGAGAAGCTCGATCAAGATGGCGACAAACGGTGCGGTCAAGCCCGACGCATCAAATCCAACACAATCGCCATCCCAAGCTCAGACATCAGATGGACAGACCACAATCCAAACACCCTCAAAACACGATCGAGGCTGGAGAAGAGTAGTCCGCAACTTCACCCCATCGTCCGTACCCCTCGCCAGCTCCCAAACACCTTCTAACAGAATGCAGATGGTTCTCCGTGACGATGGGCACGGGCATCGTCTCAATTCTACTCCACAACCTCCCATACAACGGGATATGGCTGTACTGGCTCTCAGTCATAGTCTTCGCACTCAATGTTCTCCTCTTTAGCATAGGCTGCATTATCAGTATCCTGCGGTACACGCTGTACCCCGAGATCTTCAAGGTGATGATCAAGCACTCGGTGCAGTCCATGTTCATCGGCACGTTTCCCATGGGCTTGGCCACTATCATTAACATGACCTGCCTGGTCTGCGTACCGGCGTGGGGCGAGTGGACGAGGTACTTTGCCTGGGGATTGTGGATTTTCGATGCCGTTGTTTCGGTTATGACTGCGCTGTCTTTGCCGTTTCTATTGTGAGTGTCTCTTCCTAATGATAGAAGTATCGATCTAATGATTGATCAGGATGTCTCAAGGGAGTGAGAGACCGCTGTCCTCGATGACGGCGGTCTGGCTTCTTCCTATCGTTAGTTGCGTCGTGGCCGCCTCGACGGGCGCTGTAGTTGCCTCGGTGCTTCCTAACGAGCAATATGCATTGTGGACCGTCATTACTAGCTACGTGCTTTGGGGCATTGGATTGCCTCTGGCTTTGATGGTCATGGTGATTTATCTCCTGCGCCTGACGCTTCATAAGCTACCCCCAAAAGCCGTGATAGTCAGTGTATTTCTGCCACTGGGTCCTTTGGGACAGGGCGGATATGGGTACGTCTATTCGTAGAGAAATTTCTTTTTCATCGCTAAGTTGTACAGGGCCATGAAGCTGGGCCAATGCGCCCGGGATATCTTCCCCCAAACCCACACCCTGGAGCAGTCCTCTGGCGCAACATTCTATACACTAGGTTTTCTGGTCGCGCTCATCCTGTGGGCATTTGGGCTGGTCTGGCTATTCTTTGCGTCTGCTTCTATTGCTTACAGCAGGACATTTCCCTTCAATATCGGATGGTGGGGATTTACTTTTCCACTAGGAGTGTTTGCGGCGAGTACCGTTCAGATGGGAGCGGAGCTGCCTTCGAGATTTTTTAATGTTCTTGGAACAGTAAGTAAGCCCAGCTCTCTCGTCTAACAAGCTGGCTAATTTTATAGATACTCTCCGTATTTGTGGTTCTG
Organism: Penicillium sp. S103-07; assembly: GCA_037042055.1. Lineage (NCBI taxonomy): Eukaryota > Fungi > Ascomycota > Eurotiomycetes > Eurotiales > Aspergillaceae > Penicillium > Penicillium sp. S103-07. The sequence continues at coordinate 65,891 of JAXQJQ010000033.1, forward strand.
CTTTGGATGATTGTCAGCGTTGGCACCTTGAAAGGAGCGGTGTCAGGCAAGCTGTTCTTTGCGCCGTGCTTGGGGGATCTCCGTGCGACGGAAGAGGACAAGGATGCTGGCAAGGCAGCATGATTCTAGCAAAGCATAAACCAATAGCATAATGCAATGATGATGAGAAATAAGAGCGAGTTGTCAAGTGTAGTGGCAAACCCCAGATTCACGTGATGTGGAGAACGCGAATTTATTTTATTTTTTATTTTTTATTTTATTATTTTCCTCCCATCGAGAGATCCAGCCCAGCGACATCCACTTTCGTCCCTGATCGACCGCCTCCGTGCCCTTCCATCCCCAAGAGGCTTTTCGTTCGGGACGTTGGACTCTGCTAGAGCGTATCGCCAGGTCGCCCCAGCCTGTCCTCCCCCTGAATCCCCCTTCCGTGTGCGCCTGGCGATTTTTCTCCTGCGCTGACCTCGGGACCGGCGGTACTCGGCCTCCGCCGCTAAGCCGCTTTGGGATTCCACCTATTGCCTCATTGCCTTGTTGCCTTGCTGCCTGGGTGACTCGGAACAAACAAAACACGCGGCGCGCTCCAGCTGGCGGTTGTGGACTTCGGACGTGATATCGTTGGCCACGCGACCACTGGAGTTTGGATCTCTAGATTGGATCGTAATTCTTTTTCATCGGTCCTATCTAGCGGTCGTCGCATGCGCCGCCCGTGAGGAAAAGGTGTCTTTTAATCTGCTGCCGCTTACGGCAAAAACTACATCACATCATTGAAAATGATGCCATACGGGGGCCAACCATTTCACCCCCAACAGCAGCAATCTCAGCAGCAGCAACAACATCAACCATCTCAAGCGCAACATCCTTTGAGTGGTGCGCGCCAGCATATTCCGTCGCCGTCGCTGGCCGCGGCGCCGAATTTGCCCCAACATGGCAGTCCATTTGCAGGGAATAAGCCGCTGTTCAGAGCGCAGCCACAGCAACAGTTTACCTCGCAGTCGCCTGACTTACACAAGATGGCTCCAACCTCTGGTCCCTTGCCAGGGTATCCGACGCCCACTAGATTCGCGCAGTTTCCTGGTCATTTTGCCCCACAAGGGTCCCAGGATTTGATGGCCAGGAATCAAGATCCCATGGCTCTGCAGAATTTACAGCGAAGCTTCAACCCTATGGCACATTTACAGAGGCAACCAGGAATGAGCCCACCAACTGGCATGCCTCATCAGCACGGCATGAATATGCCATCTCCACAGCAGACGTTGAACGGGCTTCCCCGCGTGGGGGTGCATCAGCGAGAGAATCATCCCTCTGCCAGTTCTTCCATGGCCAGTCCATCTATGAATGTCATTTACCAGCAGCGGCAGCCTCAGTCGCAACCGCAGTCCCCTCAACAGACACAGCAGCAGTTGCAACAGAGGCAACATCAGCAGTTCCAACAGCAACAGGAACGTATGCATCAGCAGCGATTGGAGCAGCAGAAACTCCAACAGCAACAGCGTATGGAACAACAGCGTCTTGAGCAACAACGTATAGAGCAGCAAAAACAGGCGGAGCAGCAGAAATTGGAGCAACAGAAGCGGATGGAGGAGCAGCAAAAACAGGCCGAACAGCAGAAGCGACTTGAACAGCATCGTCTTGAGCAAGAGCGCATCGAGCAACAACGCCTGGAGCAGCAACGTGTGGAGCAGCAAAGACAACATCAGCAACGAATGGAACAACAGCGCCGCGAGCAGCTCGAGCAACAGTTGGAACAGCAAAGGATGCAAAAGCTACAAGCAGCTCAAGCACATAATCCTTATCAACAGCAACATTCTCCTTTCCCGCAACACGCTCAAACCCAGTTCCACCAATATCATCCTCAGCCCCAGCAACAGGGCCAATATACCCCACAATTGCCTCAGTTCTCTCAGCCTCCTCAGCAGCCTCAGTTCCCTCAATCACAAGCGCAGTTCCAGCACTATCAACCACCGTCACAACCTTCGGCCGAGCCACAAAAGCCGCATGTTGCAGCAGCTCAGGCATCTGCTGGTAATGCCGTCAAAAACGAAGAGCAAAGCCCTGCGATGAAAAAGAAGTCCAAGCCCAAAGGTCGACCTCCTGGCCCTGCTCAACCTCAGGCAACTCCCCAGCCTGCTCAAGTAAAGCCGCCAATGGGGCAACCAATGCAGAATGCTCCTCCTGCCGCACCACTCACCACATCTGTTCAACCCGGGCAGACACAGGCGCCCGCTGCTTTAATGGCTGGCGGTGAACAGCCGGCAACCCCGACCCCAAAGCGGAAACGCGGACGGCCACGGAAAGAGGAAGTCGCGGCTAGGGCGGCTGCCGCAGCTGCGCAGGCGGCGGCAAATGGCCAACCCATTCCATCTTCTCAACCAGGACAAGCATCTTTCACGCAAAACATGACTCCGACCGCTCCAGGCTCTGCAGGCATCCAAGCTCCCATCATTGGCCCAGATGGCACTCCGCTGCCTATGAAGCGGAAGCGTGGCCGTCCCCGCAAAGCGGACCAGATCGCGTGGGCCGCTGCAACAGGACAACCTTTGCCCCCGCCAAAACCGAAGAAGCCATCGACAGCCAAGAAACCGACCGGCACCGGTCGACCGCGTGGTCGGCCTCGCAAAGCGGACGTTGCTGCCGCTGCTGCCGCCGCCGCCGCCGCCGCCGCCGCCGCTGCTGCAGGTGGTGACCAAGCACAAGGGGAGAACAAAGCTCCGGGTGAGCAGGTGGACACGAGCACGGCTCAGAAACGCGCAGCACAGACTGATAACGACCCACGCAAGCGGCCTTGCCCAACGCCGCCGTATCCTCAAGGACAGCATCTGCCACCACAGAGCCAGCCGATACCGCAAAACCAAGCTCGTCCACAGGGCCAATCGATGCAACAGCCGCAGGGACACCACATGCCTCCACATGCTCAGAACATGGCATCACAACAAGGGCAGCACATGTCCCCTCAGCCTGGCCAGCACCTGGCACAGCAGGGGCACCGGCCACCAAACCAGCTACCCCCGCAGCCGAACCAGCCCATGCCAATGCCACACATGCCGATGCACCAACAACTCCCACCTCACCCACCACGCCCTCATCCTTTCATGCAAATGCCACCAATGCAACAAATGCAACACCCGCAGTCCATTCACGGCCATCCCCAGCCTCAACCCCAAACTCAACCCCAAGCCCAACTCCAAGCCGGCCAACGAACCCCCGCACAGCAGGGCCGAGCACCTCCACCCCCAGCACCACAGCATCAACACCAACACACCTTCCAGGTCCAGCTCCAACCCCAGCCAACCTGAGGCCTGAATTTCAAACACTGTATCGCGTTCCCGAGTGTTCCGGCGTTCTCTCCATTCGAAATCTTGTCTCCCATTGATTCCCCGCGCCTGTTATTTGTTGATGGTATATCAGATACGAATTTGGTATTTGCTACCTCGTATCCTGGCGTTTGTGTTGGCATGAGCATTTGTTTCCGTGGATTGCTTAGCCTGTGATGAGAGGTTATATATACTAATACTACAGTACATATTCTAATTATGTTCAAGACTTTGGTTTGCCCTTGGGCATGTGCATCTTTACATATTCTTGCAATTCGAATATTTGAGCCGTAGATACCCATCAGTACATATGTACCCTGACTACCGGTTGACATGGATACATAACCTAGGAGCCTCGAGTTACTTTGAGGAAGAAATGCCTTGCTACACCAGCTGGTCAGACTTGTCTGCGCGTTGAACATATGCAAGTATTCTCCTGGACTGATATAAGAACCGAAAAGAGGGAATGCTTTTCTCGTCAACCCAACTAGGCACGGTCCACTATAGACAAATTCAACTCGTCATAAACATCAGGTATCAGGCATCACATGAATAGTTACATCACACTCTGCTTGTAACGCATAACCAAACATTCACCATCCCACCATCTCACATTCTAATCCAATCCTGGAATCCAGTCTTACTCAACCAAAAGATGCAGCGCTCTCAAAATTCACCGACTCATCCAACCCCTCCATCCTCCCCTCAACCTCCCCAGCCCCAGACGGCGCCAACGAACTCGAAGACGGCCACTCCGTCAAATCCACAACTAGCGACGGCGCAATCCGCCTGATAACCCCCTCAATCAAGAAGAAAGCCCTCCGAGCAGCAGGATCCACAGCAGCCATAGCATGAATCCAGAAAAACACCTTCCGAGTCTCGGCGACAGCAGTCTTGAGATCATGTCCAGATAACGGAATAGCCATGGGCGATGCCGGAGTCGGACTCTTCGGCGCGGACGAAGCGTGCGATAATCCAAGCAGGAGGGCAGTCGTTGCTTGCATCAGGAAATGGAGAACACTCCAGCAGGGCGTGACGCGCGCGAGCCAGGCGATATCCGGATGGTCGGGTAAGATCGAGATAAGTGTGCAAGCGGCTTGGAGGCATTGAGCGGCTAGGACGGAGCGAAGTTTATTTCGGGAGTCGTGCGGGTGTGCGGCGTGGATGCGTGGGAGACAGGGGCGGCAGAGGGTGATTCGTGCAGAGAAGTAGGACATTGCTAGACAGACGCACTCGTAGACGTAAGGTGTGGAGGTATCGTCCAGTTTAGGATGATTGAGGTGCCAAGGGCCGGAGGAGGGGATGGTGAATTGGTAATTCGAGGGGAGTTTAGCGAGCCAGTGGTCCATTAGCTGAGTGTATTTCTGAAGGCGGTATTCCGTCTGGGAAGATCCTTCACGGATGCCTTCGATGCTGTAGACTTTGTTGAGGACGGCTTGGGAGATGAGGGCTAGGTCGACGACGTAGTAAAAGAAGAGGGACGGGCTGGGATTGCAGTGCGAGATCCAGGTTGAGGTGTCCTGGGTGCTTGGAGTTTCGAAGATTGTTGCACAGAGTTGAGTTTCGCGGACTCGGTAATCTTGGAAGAGGCGTTGGACTTCGGGTAGATCAAAGCGTTCTTCTTCGATTGGGATTGGGGCGGGGACGGAGCAGAGGCTTTCGCCGACGCCCGAGGCTCGTCCGTGCATTGAGGTTAGGAGGTGTTCGAGAGAGTAGATGGACCACCAGAGGCGGCAGCGGGCTTCTTTGGATGCGTTGTGGGTGCGGTCGTCTGTGAGGCGGAGGTTTATGCCGAGGGATAGGGCAGAGCGTAGGGCCATGCCGGAGAATTTGGATGCTCTGTTGACCTGTCCTAGACAGAGTAGATAGATCGCAACCAGGAACTCCAGCTGGATCTGCTGGAGATCGGTATGTTCGAGAAGAACCTTGCTCTGCATACTCAAATTCCAGGCTCGGGAGAGGAACATCAGATCGTTCTCGTAGGAAGCATTAGCTGCACCCATGATTCTCGAGTATCTACACCCGATAGCGAAAATCATATTGAGAACACCCAACCACTTCCGCGGCGGGTTGGCCGACATATCAAAAAACTGCCGGTATTGGGAAGTAAAAGCCGGTTTCCTAATTGCAGAGAAATGGGGGTGAACGAAAGCCATATATGTATTGAAATATTTATCAGCGAGCTCGCGTGGCGGCACAGCGAAAGGATCTATGTCGTCTGTAATCGGGATGTCGAGGTCATCGAGATGGTAGTTCATCATAGCCATGGGGATATCACAGGCCGCGGACTCTTGCAGACGGGATAGCGTTTCACTGGCCCTTTCGGGCTGCAACGTGGCGGTCAATTGTTGTCGACGGTCTTTCTCCACGCCATCCCCCAGGCGCTGCATCCACGAGACCTCGGAGTTCTTGCCAAAGTACCCCGCCGCGCGGGTGTTTTCGTTCCGGTTGATATCTTCGTCGACAAGGTCCACGGCCTCAAGGGAGCCGAGAGAGGAGTCGGAATCGGAGTCTTCGGCGTCGTGCTGCGGGGACTTGCCATCCTTGTGCTAGATAGGAAGCATCGTTAAAAGGCTGCCAATATCGATACAGTAGACGAGAATAAAAGGATCTCCAGCTCGCATCGATTCGATCAACGTACCTTCAGCACCTTCCGAATCCTCCGCGTTGTGGGCAGATCGCTTTCTCCCTCCAAACTGCGCAGCAGTGTTTCATACCGATCGACTCTTCGGGCGAGGACATCGAGCATCTTCTGGTCGCGAACGCGCTTCACATCTTCGTAGGTGCAGCGATTATTGTGGTAAGCACATTGGCCACATATCGGTCGGACCCCGTCGCATTTAGTTTTACGAGTTCGACAAGCCTCGCACGCCCGCGCCGAGCGACGTCGTCCACGGCTATTAGTCGGAACAGGGAGGCGGGGGATAGCGACTTTGGAAAGCGACGGATCGGGCGGAGCTACATTAGATCGAGGCGACGCCGGAGGGTTCTCCCACGGCCGATGAGCGACTATCGGGGTGAAGAACGGGCTTTGCCCGTACGCATTTCCCTGGGGGGGCGGCGATAACGAGCTCATAGACGACAACCATACCGGGCCAGAGTTGTTGGAGCGCGCCGAATTGCTAGTGTCGGGGGTTTCATCCCCAAACGCATTGGATGAATTCATGAAGCCAAATGTGAAACGTATCGCAGAATCATCCGAGTTGAGATGGGAGTTGAAGTTAAGACGGGTGTGGTATTAGCTCCCATGGGGGGGGCATCGAAATCAAACCACAGGACCTGGCTACTCGGTAGTCCAATGAGCTCATAGCGACCGGCTGAATTTGCCTAGAACCGGACGAAGAGCACACTCTTTTTTCTACTGGGCAAAGATCCAAAAGAAATAGCGTTCGGAGAAGTCAAGCTGGGATCCCACTTGCCAGCTGCGCTCGGGTTGTGGGTCGTGCGGCCCTGAGCAGACACCTTTTGACGTCAGTTCCGTGGACCTCAACCAAATGAGGCGACATTGAGGCAAATTATCAAATGTTAAATTATTAACATTGTTGAACCGCCACTGGCACATCTGCTGGGGATTGACGTTCCGTAGGGTTGGGATCGTCGATTTGTCACGTTTTGTTCAATATGCGCGAGTTCACTCGGATCGCAGCCTCGGCAGAGGGACGTCGCATGGCATTCAGCAGCCAGGTGGGCGTTGTCGCTCAGAGAGCACGTCGTCTTTGCCCAAGCTCAGACTTTCGTAGCGATCGAGCATGTCCGATAGGCCAAGGCCGGGGTAATCCTGGAGACTCTGCCCGTCTTCCCCGATGCCGTGATACTTTTTGTCCTGATTGAGCTTTTCAAGACCATCCGCATACTCGTCAAATCGGTTATGACCTTCATTCGAGGACTCCTCGTCGAATAGATCCTTGAGATCATCGGTGATAGCGTCCGAGTCGCGGATCCGGTCCCCTTGAGCCTTGGCTCGTACAGACTGTCGGAAGATGTGGAAGAGGTTGCGACCCAGCGCCGAGCGGCTGGCCACGATGGAAAATGCACTTGCAAGTGAGAGAAAGTCCGGATCGAGGACGTCGAAGGATTCCTGTTCCAACATGGTGAACAGCGCGAGGTTGATCGCGTACATTGCGAAATGGTGCGCGCGACTCACGCTATATTCGTGCCGAAGTAGCCGTGTAAGTGATGCGAGGCCACGGGCAGCAGCCTGCGTGACCTCCCATGCGTTATATTTGAACTCTGATGTTTGCTGAGGAGGGCTTTCGGGTGTTTTGGGGGCTTCCGTGGTCGATTCTTGGTCAGAAATACAGCTGAACAAGTTGATAGTGAGCGCGTGATGTCGCATTCTATAACATTAGCATATCGCATAATTCAGTCCTATGACCGGCGCAACTCACTTCAACAAAATAACATACGGCGGCGGCTTGAACCTATCCTCGAAAGCCTCAGGTAAAAGATCATGCCATCGGTTTAAGCGCTCATAAAGCACCTCCCGACTCTGCCGATCCATTTCGAACTCATCGACACCAAGTCGCCCATCTGCAAACATACTGCGCGAGAGATCGCGCGCAATCGTGGACAAGTTGCATGCCTCATCAAAGTACAGACTCAAATACGACGGACGTGTTTCCCGGTGCGTGGGATAGGGTCTCCAGACACACTGGTCTTCCATCCGGCTGCGCTCAGGGAGAGGCATGTTGACGTGGGAGATGAGACAGGGTCTCAGGAAGCCAGTATGGACCATCCTATTCCAGTCAGTTACGAATAAAGACAGACCTTCGAAACGCATGCACGGTAGAACTCACGTATCGATGTTAAACAACCCCCAAGCCGTCCGCCTGCACGAAGAATCCATATCCTCCGACAAGTGCTCCGGAGCAATGCGCGGACCCTTTTCACCGATCAACCCCAATGCCTCGCCCATGCGAATTGCCTCGTGGAGCGTGGCATAGCCGAGATCATCATTTCGGGACATAGCATATCTATCAACTCAGCAATGACCAAACACCGAACCATAAAGCCTAATCTGGGAACGCACCGTTCATACATAAACAGCGTCCCCTGCAACGAAACCAAAGTCGGCTGTGCATGCAACTCTCCCTTCAATCTCTCTGCCTCAGCAAGAAAAGCACACCCCTTCGACGAAATATCCCCGGGAACGACATATGCCTCCGAGAATTCCGAAAAATACTGAAAAATCCATCAGCACCCTTCATCCACCGAGTACCAGAAAGTATAAGATACTCACACAAGCATTACTTAACAACGCATTCACCAAAAACGGACTGCAAAATCTCGAATTCGCATCACCAGCAACCATATGCTTGAGAAAAACCCTCTCATCGAGAAACGCATGGACAGGATAATCCCATGTAAAATAAAGCGAAACGAGATGGCTCACCAGCCCCGTATCATTGGTCACGGTCGTCCACGGTTTTGCGGGCACCTTAATAGTAGCCTCATCACAAAGGTAATGGATATCCATAACCTTACTCCTGAACGCTGGGGCGGGATCTTGGACGCTAATAACACTTTTCACATCTTCAAGTTTCGCGACTGTTTCCGGGTCGCTATGTTTTCCGAGAGCAGCGAGCGTGGTATCGATATACGAGCGTAGCTCGTGGGGTGGTGCATTACGTCGAATGAGGTCGAGGAGGACTAGGGATTTGGGTTCATCGGCCGAGCGGACGAGTTGGAAGAGGTCGTTTAGCAGGTCTCGGTGGTAGGAGAGTTCATCAGCCGTGCGTTTTGCGGCGACACGGCGGCGTTGGTCGAGGGATTCGTCGAAGATGCAGGTTCTGTGGAAGGTAGTGCAGTTTGTGCAGGGTGGGGTGCCGGAGCATTTGCGTTTTGATTTTTTGCATGCTAGGCAGGCCGTAGAGACACGTCCGTGAAAGGGGTTTGAGGAAGACGTTGAGGAGGATGCTGATTTGGCGTGAGAATAAGAGTGTGGGCTGTCCTTTGAGGTTGGGGAATGGGAGGAGGGGTTGGTGAGGGTGCGTTGCTCGGCCATTGCCCTGGGTCCAAGTACATCTACCTGGTTCCTTTCCACTTTCTTTCCAGGTTTCAAAGGTTTAATTTGTACTGAGGGGTGTGCAGTTAAAGTATTTTCAGTTTTAGTTTCAGATGCGGCTATATATTAATATGGTGGCTATATGTTTGCAATGACGACGGCGGCAATGATAACCGATTCAGCGGCGTAGACAAACAGACAGTGATATCACGGACGCCTCCAGATGGCGGCGGCGAGGGGGTGGAGCGCAATATTCCAAGGTCGTTGGTCAATTCATGGTACATGCAAGACCTACCTAGGCAGACGATGTAAAGGACGCCGAAATAAAAGGGAAATCGCTGTAAAGCAGAAAGCAATGACTAGCATATCGGGCCGGTGCAAGGCAGAGCAAAGTCAATCAATATATGGCACCTACACAAGATCTGCCGTCCTCATACTAACGGCCAATCTGCCGGGCATTGCCCCTGAAGGCGCATGACGTTGGCCAGAGTCATCGGGAACGCAAGTCCGCCTATCCCATTAGTCTTATGGGGCTGGATGGTGCGGGCAGGTGCCAGGGAAGGCAGGAGTGGCACCGGGGCAATACAGGTCAACGCGTGTGATTGGCAGTTTTCCAAGCGTCGGTAGTGGTAGGACAGACGCTTATTTGGTGAGGAATTGAAGGGGAGAACAGGTTTTGGTTGAAGCGGACGTCGAAGTGTATTGACGGATACCACTTCCGGGCACGTGATGTGGGCGTTTTCGGGTTGTTTAGTGTCCTTCGGGGTTTGGTGCTCCGTGCTTGACGCAAACATCTGGACATCTCGATATACCGAGTATACTTATATCTCACTATTAGGTTCAATTGGTTGCGAATTGGGTTTGCATTGACTCGGATAGCATGGACAACAATAGCACTTGAAAGAAAAGACCGCGATTCCCAATGCAGCCGAAGAAAGAAAGAAAGTACGCTGGATTATTGTAAAGTAATACAAGCACATCTTTTGCATACTCCATGGGTTCCGTAGCCACGATGCACCTCCCAAACGACGAAAACACACCATGCACAGTGCTTAGTGCTCCAGGATTCTCAGGCTACCCTGCACCACGCAGTTCTCCAGGACGGAACCCGGGGGAATGTCAATGGTGCTGCCCTCGGTAGCCACGATGATGACGGTGCCTTTGAGGGTGACGTTGCGGCCGAGGTTAACAGGTCCAGTCACGGTCAAGTGGTCTAACTCGACAATGCGGGGAATGCTGGCAATGCGCTTCTGGAAGTCGGAGACCTTCTTGAAGTCGGAGCCGAGCTTGATGACGGGAACACCACCGAAGCGGTTGGGGTCCATGACCAGCTGGCCATGTTCGAGGCGGTACAGATCAGACTTGACAACCATCAGATCGGAGCAGGTCTTGACGGGCAAGAAGCGGCGACGGGGCACGTTGACACCGTGGGCGTTCTTGAAGTGGCGGATGGCCGCACCGACAGCGGTCTCCAGCTGGTAGATGGCCTGGTCGGCCTCACCCTTCTTGTCAGCGGGGATGGACTTCTCGTTGGCGATGATCTCCATCTCGAGCTCGTTCTCCTCCACGACGCGCTTGACGGCGCGAATGTCCATCCAGATGTTGTTGGTGTTGAAGTACTTGAACTTCTTGATGGACTTGAACTCGTTGACGTGCTCCTTGGGCACCTGGGCAATCTCGAGCAGGCGGACCTTGCCGTCCTGGTCGATGATGGTACCACCCTTGACATCGGCCTTGGTCTTGTCGGTCAACTCCATGATGTACTCGGCCTTGGAGTCAACCATGTGCTGGAGGATGCGCAGATCCACGACGGCACCCAGGTTGTCGGCGTTGGACAAGAAAATGTACTCGATGCCACGCTCGATCAGCTTGTCAAGAGTGCCGGAGTTGTACAGCGACTCGAAGACGTCACCGTGACCGGGAGGATACCAATCCTGCAAGGGGGAGTCAAAGCTCTTGGGGGCGGGCAGGAGCGAGTCCTTGATGATACGGGGGTAGCGAGATTGGTTGAAAGTGATGATGTCGACGTTGTGGCCCTCGTACTTCTTAATGATCGACTGGGTATCCTGGTCGGTGTTGAAGGAGTTCATGAGGACGAAGGGGACGTTGACGTTGAAGGTACGGTTGAGGTGCTCGATCTGGCGGACGGACAGATCCAGGAAGGACATACCCTCACGGACCTCGATGACGGACTTGGGGCCGACACAGCCCATGGAAGTACCGAGACCACCGTTGAGCTTGACGACGGCGAGCTTGTTCAGGAACTCGACCGAGGCGTCAGCACCGAGCTCGTCGTAGCCGACGACCTGCGAGGGCTGGGGAGGAGCGATGCGGTCCCAGTTGACGGAGTTGCCCTTGGCCTTGTCGTTGAGGAAGCGACGGAACAGGGCGAAGAAGTTGTCCATCTCAGCTTCGAAGCGCTTCTTCTCGTTGGCATCGGTGACGGAGTCGGAGAGGGCGTTCAGCGCATTGCGCATCTGTGAAGCAGCCACGCTGGTGGAGGCATTCTCGAAGGCCTGGTGAGACAGGTGTCTTGTCAGCGGGGGAGCGGACGAAGCCATGAATAAAATGCGCAGAGTAATATTATGAGATTGAAAGGAGAGTGTAGGGAGGAATGGAAGCGGAATAGGTGAATAGGTGATGATGGGGAAACAAATGCCGCGAGGGCGAGGTGAAGGCGAAGTTGGAAGGGCGCAACGGTACAGCTCCAGAAGGAGCGACCCGTAAACACGGGAATGAAGCCGCCATCGATCTCATCCCGTTCTCTCAACCTCTCCCTCTACCTCTCGCATCAACGTAAAACTTAAAAACTTACCATGTGCGACTGGGACTTGCCATGGTGCTTGCCCTCGAAGGAGCCCGAGGAGGCCTCGTTCGCAGGGGCGCGAAGGTGTGCGGGAAGAGCCTTGGAGGCCATTATGATAGAGGATGTCGGGTGAGTGGTATTTTTTTGGGCTTCACTAGGGAAGGTCAGATGGGAAAGTCGGGATTAAAAGGAAACGTGGCTAGCTTGATCAAAAACAGGAGCCAGGAGGAGGGGTCGCCACAGCTTGTCGATCAGTCCGGGTGGAAAGCCACTCTACCACTTGATGTCGACAAACTGCCGTCATTGGCACCGGGGGCCAATTGGGACGGACAAGAGCATGAGGGGATTCTGCAGGGTGTCTACTCACCACGATATGATCAAATAGAGAACCGATCATGGATCCAATCCGAGCGAAGGGGAAAAGGCAAGCAGAGAAGAAAGGGAGGTGGGGGAGTAACGTGATATTTATCATTCCATTCTTCTGCGTTCAGCACCGAACAGGTACATGTCTCACTCCGCTATGGCTGTCGTCGTTATTTCTTCCTAATTCTAGTCCTAGCTCCTAATTCGAATTCCAGCCCGAGTCCTATCCAGTCCCGGTCCCGGTCCCAGTTCCAGGCCCAGTTCCGCACGCAGGTATCAACGCGGGCACCTATTCAACGGCCCGTGCAACTTGAGCGGTCGGGACGACGCCCCCCAACAACGCCATCATGACCGCTCTGTCTTTGAGGCTTGACTTCGGTGAGCTACTCTCGGCACCTCAAAGACATGTCTCTCCACAACCTATAACCAGGCCTACCGGACCTACTAGACATACCGGACCTACCAGACCCAGCGGACCTGCCGCGGAGGTTACGCGTATATAGGGGTCCAGGGACTACAGGGGGGCAGAACACTCACCCGTGGGGTGAATAGTACGGATTCCACGCGGATTCCAGAATGACTGGTCAAAGGAGAAGAATCTGGGCTCGGCCCCTTTTTCTAGTGTGGATACAAGGCCACGCCGCCGGCCCCACCGGCGTCGCCATCAACATCCTACCGATTCGTGCTCGGGACCCTTTGCCCGGAGCACTATCTGTAGATGCGGGCTAATAATATCATGTCGTGCGGCCATTCCCAGTTCCAGTTGGAGAGGAGGCCGCAGACAAGTACATCTGACCTGTGTTCAGGTGGGAGTACACCTGTAGTGAACCGTCCCGATCAAGGCCCATGTACTGGGTACATTGAACTACCCAGATACCCGCCTACCTCGACGTAGCAGGACACGGTTACCATATTGACACATAACTGTCCCGCCAAGGCACTCCTGCAGTACCACCCAAGGCCCAGGCAGTCTCTGCACATCCCACGCTGAATCAAGTTCCAAGCTTACGAGCCAAGGCCGGAAAGTCCCACAGCTTAGATTAGTCTCCACCGAACCAAAGCCGACCGAAATAGCGCCCGGAGAGGGACCTCCGGAATGATCCTAATAATCCCGTCCGAGATAGACGATGTCAATGTCACAGCTGAGCGACGGCTCGGCTAGTATCGACGCGGAAACAAGACTGGAAGTAAAAATAAGCGAAAATGGAATTGTACAACACCGCTCCGGAACTCCAGGTACATAGGTACAGCACGGAATCGCTCTGCACCCGGCCCACTTACTAAAGCACACGGTACTCAGTAGTTACTCCGTACCAGAACCAACACTAAGCTTCGGGTCGCAGATCATCGTGCTAGGGGGGCTGTGCAAGCAACAGAGTTCAGGGTTATAGGAGGGTCGTGGACCCCTATTTTTCTGACACGGATCCGAGTAACCGATTTGTGGACAAGGACGACTGGCGGTCGTGGTATATGGATCGGTACCTGAAGTGTCTACGCCCTACAGGACTGGCACCTATGGCCGGGTGCTATAAACACTGCTCTCGGGGGTATACACCGAGCGCAGTTTCATTGGAGTAGAGTCTATGAAACATGCATCAAGGCTCACCCCCAAAAGGAGCTTACTAGTCCTAGCCAAGTTGACATCTTTACTCTACATTTGCACTCTTACATTCACACCGGAGTTTCAGGATCTGAATGGGATAATCAATTCATCAGATAAAAGTCCACAAACACTGTGCATCTACTTCAGCCCACGCAACAAAAACTCAAAATGAAAAACAAAAACGCAAAAACAGGATATCACATCGCAAGCCAGCAAATCAATCATTTATCTTTTTCATACCATCCTCAAGCTCACCATCTAAGCATGAGTGCCGCTGGGGTTGCGCTTACTCAGAAAGCTGCGCCGCTTACTGGCAGGGCTATCAGCGCCATCGACATCACCGGTCGTAGAATGCGAAGTCGAAGGACGAAGCGAAGACTCGGCGTGCACGAAACTGGAGCGGATAACGACGGTGCCCTCGCCGACCGAGACTGTCTTGTCCTGGTTAGCGGCGTCGGCCTGGTCGGCGACGAAGAAAGCTGCTTGGCCTAATTTGCCGTCCGAACCAAAGGTAGAGTGGTCGAAGACACGGAGTTGGAAGGCTGCGTCGGCGGTAGCTTGGACCTTGAAGGTGTCATCGAATTGGACTTCGGAGCCCTTGTGGGGTTTCGTCTTGTAAACTTCCTTGAAGCCCTTTGAGTTTTGCATGCGCACGACGACGCGGAGGTTGGAGGAGGATGGGAAGCCAGAGGCGGAGACGATGGTGATGTTTGCAGTGCCCGTGTCGCCGCGGCCGGGTGTGCCGACTGCGCTGAGGCGGTCACCGTGGGTGGATGCGGTGCTGCGGTTACGGCTGTGTTCCCTGGGGGTGGAGGGCGAGGAGTCGCCGTCGACTAGGGGTGCGGCGGGGGCGAGACTTTCGTTGCGTTCGGACTTCTCGTCGATGGTGCTGGGGGCGATCGAGGCGGCGTCGTCGCCGTGCTTGTCTTTCTTGCCTATGCGCATGACGCCGTGTTTGAGGAAGGAAGCGCCGCGGACGACGTTGCCGCCGACGAAGCCGACGCCCTTGACGGGTGCGCCAACGATTTTGCCGGGCGCGGCGAAGGTGCCTGAGAAGGTGGACGAGCCCTGACGGGAGCGGACGACGTAGCTAGGCTTGAAGAGCAGCTTCATACGGATGACACCCGACTTGCCGTCCAGAGGCAGAGTAATCTCTTTACCCTGGAAAGGCTCGAGGGCCTCCAGGTCGATTTTAGCAGAGCCGAGCCAATCAGCCTTGTCACCAAAGTCCCAGTCGTAGACATCGACGTGGAAGTTTGCGCCGATACGAGACTTGATGGGAGTTTCGAAGAACTCGTTCCAGGCAGGATGCAGCGTCTTCTTCTGCACCTTGGTCTTGTGCACGACGTCGCCGTCGTCGCCGAAGCGGAACTTGCAGTACGGGTCGCTGTAGCCGTTGCGGTCGGCAGAGGGCAGGTCGGCGGCATCGAGAATGTCCACGCGCAGGGAACCCATGTTGTTGATGCTTTCCTTGGGGTCCAGCTTCATCTGCACGGGAATGTAGCGACCGCTGACAGTCACCTTGCTCACCTGGCCGGCGTTCGAGCGGAGGACAAGCTCGGTTGGGGTATACAAGATGCGCTGAAGCGTGGGCAGGGTATCACCAGTCAATTTGGCAACGATGTTATCCTCGTTGGATGAGTCCTTGTTGTTCTCCTTGTTGACCAGACGCAGGGTAATCTTCGAGAACTCAAGCTCACGAACAAAGGCCTCGCCAACTGCGTAAAGTTAGTAATTGCCAACCAGATGAATTGTAGGGTAAACATACTGTCGGTGTTCTTGAGAGTGGTCGAGTGGATCTTAGCCGAAGTGTAGGCAGGGAACATGTAGTCGTCCATCAATACTTCGAGCTGCACATCGGTGTGAGCCAGTTGGCCATCGTGGAACTTGAACACGAAGAATCCAGACTCTGCACACATATTAGCTCTGGTCGATGTGGTAAATTGGGGATAGGAACATACCGTGCTTGTGGAGGTCCTCGGCACTGAGGAAAGTCTTAGGAATAGACTTGACCGAGCGAACCGAAGTAGCATCTGAGTCGCGAGTGACAGGGCGAGAGCCGTTGGTTTCGATGCTGGCACGGCCAGCGGTGGTATCGCCGTTCGTGCCATTGGGGGCGCCATTCGACAGGGCCTTGGAAGATTTGGAGGCCTTGGAATCTACACTGGCAGACTTGGAGTGCATACTCTTGCGCGGTGCACCATCAGTCTCAGCACCAGCACCTTCAGCCTCCTCTTCCTCCTCAACCTCATCCTCGGGGTTGACAACGGGGATAGAGGGGAAGAAGGAAACGGTATAGTTGATTGTACCCTTCTTGGCACCAACGCCGCCCATACTCAGGTCGCTGCTGATAAGCTGCTTCTCATCATCGATCTCGTAAAGGCCCGTCTCGGTCTCGCGGACAAAGTCGGACGCGTTCAGTTCTGTCCAGCCAAGGGAGCGGTCCTTGTTGATGGTCTCCTCGTCCATGACCTCGACCGTGAGCTTCTCGCGGGCGCTGCGGATAGGCACGTACACGACCTCGTCCCACTCAGGGTTGAGGTTGCTACGGAAAGTCACGGTGCGGCCGCGAGTTACACCAGACAGCAGAACACGAGCGTAAGGGTCCGACTTGCCCATGGCCTCGAGGTTGCGCAGGTTCTTGGCGCCCTTGAAGTGGAAGCGCATCACACCGATAGGATCAATGAAGCCAGCGCCACCGGCAAGAGCGCCCAGAGCGACGGGCTTCCAGTTCAATGTCATCTTAACGCGACCATTCTTGGCTCCGTGGAGATGGAACCATTGCTTGCCCTGCTCCATCATCTTGATCATATCTCCCATCTTGATCTGGTACCGACCGATAATAGGATCAGTCATCAAATCGCGGTCATCCTTGATAATAAGACCCAGACGAGCATTCTTGCGATCGGTGACTAGGAACTCCTTGGAGGCATTCTGGAAGATGGGGTTGTTGGTGCGCTTCAGCTTGTTGGTGATGTGAATTTCCTTGCCGTTAAGAAGCAAAACACCGTACGGGTTCAACTTGCCAACCAAGCTCTTGCTTCCATCTAGATCCTTGGCCTGCTCGACGGTGAACTGGGCAATACCGGTGTTCAACTCGGGCGGGGGCTCAGTCTCGCCGGAATCAGTCTTGCGACCCTCGAGGACGGGGAAGAAGCGAATATCGGCGTGGATGGCACCTCGGTTCCGGCCACTGGCCTTCACCTCGAGGTAAATGCCCTCGTGCGCAGGCTCTTGTTCAAGTTTATCCAATCCAAAGGAGGCAGTTCCCAGCTCCTTGTCCTTGCGGTACTCGTTCCAATCGTAGGGGGTAATGGTAAGAGCATCCGAGAACGAAGTGATGATAACATATATAGTCTCGTTCCAGCGGGGGCTGTCGTTGTCTTGAACGGTCTTGGTGCGTCCGAGCTCAGTACGGTTGTTCAGAGAAACCACGGCATACGGGTCGGGAGTACCAGCGAACTTGTCAGGATTCTTCAGCTGATGAGCACCGTGCAGAGTAACGGCCACGACGCCAATGGCCTGGTCGACGGGGTTTCCAGCGAGCATCTTGGCAATTTCGATTGGGAACACGTTGGGGTCGTACATCATGGGTTGTAGGTTGTTGTGGATCTGCTCCTTGATGAAGTTCTCCAGTCCAGGAATGAAGTTGATATCGAAGCCCAGGGTGTCACCACCGAGGGGCTTGCAAACATAGTCGATCTCGGGCTTGTCCAGGAAGCAAACATCCACACGCTCGATGTGAGGGAAGGGGATCTGCAGCTTAACCTTGACGCGCATAAGACCTGTACAAGCCATGTCCTCGACAATCACATCAAGGCCCTTGCTCATAACACCCACGCCGAGTCGGACCTCGAGCACAATCTTGGGGTTGATCTTGTCCTTCAGCTGGCGCGCGGTGAGATCCATAGTATCGTTGGGGGTGAAGCTGAACTTCCAGTCCATAATCACGGTATCCGGTTCGGTCTTGGGGTAGGTTTTGACGTGCTCCAGACGGGGCGGCTTGGTACCGAGGATGAAGGTCTTCAGACGCAGGCTATCCAGGAACGCGGGAGTCGAAGTACTCAGGACCTGGTCCACAGAGTTGATAATGGTGTCGCACAGAACCGGGGCGTATATAGGCCAGAACTTGACGAGAAAGCTGTTGATCCACTCGAGACTCTCGGTGTCGGTCTCCAGGCGAGCTTTGGACATCTCCCGGTTAATGTCATCGCGGAAGTTACGACGCACTCGACGAATGGACGTGCGGTAGTAGGTACTGCAAGCTGCCATAATCAGAAGCACCCAGCCCACACCACCGCCCAGGGCAGCGATAAGCCACGAGGTCAAACAGGCAAAGACAATAATCGCGGCATTGTGATACCAATCGCCGAAGAACTTGTCGGGCAGACGACCCTCCAGGAAAGTCTGGTGGTCGAGTAATGTGCCCTCGTCGTCCGCCTCCGTCTTCTCGATGAAAAACTTAGGTGCCCAACCGGTACGGGCGCGTGCCCACCTCAAATCCTCTTCCATATGAGGGGCGCCCTTCGCATCATTGGCATTGGCCTCCTCGGCTAAAATGGCAGTAGCCGATGGCGGCGGTGGAAGGTCATAGTCTGCTTTACCATCGTCCTACGTAGAAATAAGCCAATTTGAACCGCAGCATTGATTGCGGGGAGCTCCTACCCGGTCAGTGATGACGGACATGCCCTTGGGCTTCTTGTCGTGGTGGAAACCGGGCGGCAGCCGCTAGTTCGGGCATGGTTAGTGTGCGATCATGACGATCCGTTCTCTAGGGTTCATACCGACTCCGCGGCGGCGGCCTTGTCTTCCGGTGAGGCATCGGGATCGAACTGGTAGGCAGGCACGCCAGCCTCTCGAGTTTCCTCAACCAATGTCTCCTCCACTGTCTCGGGTTTGACCTGGGATTCGGGGTCCTGGGCCAGCTCGGTAGCGGCCTCAATGATGCCCTCCTCCTTCAACTCGGTCTTCTCCGCGGCGACGGACGCCATGTTGGCGGTCGGTTATCGTCGCGCCGGGCCTCCGGGTGTGGTTCGTGTGTAGGTAGCGGTGGAGAGACTAGGCAAGACGTCAGAGTTGAGCCGTGGGGGGGGGGGCCAATGACGGGGACCAGGTACAAAGAGCGATCTGGTGAGGGGAAGGGGAGAAGGAATGCTGGGCGCTTACGGGCGTGAGAGCTCGGGATTCGGGGCTCAAGAGGTAAATTGAAGCCACCAAAGGACTGAGGTCGTACAGGTGAAGAGAAAAGAGGAGAAGAAGCGAAAAAGTGCGGAGACCAATGGGTTCGTAGTCCCAGCCGCTTGCGTCAAGAACGAAGCAGCTGTGGCTGGGCTCGGCAATACCGCGCGTGTAATACAGAGAGTGGGTTGAGGGTTCACCCCGATGGAGATCGTCATTCGACCCAAGGACGGCTATTACACTGGAGCCTACTTTGGTTGGTAAAGAGAAAAGGGATCATCACCTCGGATCGAAGATCGGTGACGTACTCGGTGATATCGGTCGAGGTGCGCTTAGCTCTACAGCACCTCCGCAGCACCACCCGGACACGTACCGGTTTACTACGTAGAAACCACCCGTCTACCAGAGCTGCCCGGGTATTCAATTCGTACGGAGTACAGGAGTTCATATCTCCTTTCCATGGAGATAGAAAAGGGGACCCTCACATGGAGACCCCACTCCAGGCAATAGTGTAGCACCGCCACATTCACAGCTCCGGAATGGGTCGGCCATCGCATCGGGCGAGTCATTGCGCGTCCACTGTCCACGGTGGAGCTGTGGCTGGAAAGGGGAGTCGGCACCAGCCCTACCAGGCAGCAAACAGTTTACCCCCAATGGCATGAGATCCCCCGGAGCCGTAATCGAGGTGGTTTTCGACCAAATGCGCCTCGGGAACAAGGGCATTACTCCCACCACAACTACCTACACTCATGGGATACGTACCAGAATAGATGGAATCCACGTGTCAAGGCGTCGTCCCCGCCCGATTGGCAGCTCCGATCGGCCCAAACTCAGAGAAATTGGGTGCTAGTCGTCAATTCTCCACAATGGTTCTCTAGCTTCTCTAGCGCCGAGATTGACCCACGTACATCACTGCAGTGGTCGGTCGTTCCTCTGGATTGGGCGGTCGGGACTATTCGATCTATCATATGTCGACATATACATGTTTGGTTTCCCGTCCGAGTCCATGAATGCAGATCTGCCAATTGGGCCTTTTAGCTTTGTGCGACCCCGTGGGCCGGTGGGTGGTGAAATTTCTGCCAGTGGTTGAAAGGGTTTGCCTGGACCGTCTCCCGTCCGGCGGTGTTTGCTTTTCTTGGCTGACATTGGCCCAGCCCGGGTACACACGCAATTGGGCTGGAAATGCGGAGTGGTACTGTACGTTGGAGATAAGATGTGAGACAATTTCTCTTTATTCCAAAATAACCTACGAGATACAAAGGTCATAGATGCATGACATACACTACAAGAGGATCATATCATCAATTGAGATACATGCTAAACTCATGATTTTAACGGAGTGATATCTGCAGCGCAGTTCGTCACATCTTCAAATTCGTAAAGTAATGCCATTACCGGCCCAGGCGGATCACACCGGCAGCCATCAGCTTCTGGATCTTCATCCGGACCTGCGAATTCTTCATGTGTTCCTGCAGCGCCGCGGGGTCACTCTTAGCCTGCTGCAGAATGCTTTGCATGACCGGGTCCTGAAGGATAGACATGATCTAAAAGAAATTAGCATTGATCGGGATAGATGTAGTCGAATGTGCTCACCTCGGGGTCATTCTGGATTCGCTCCATGGTCTGCTGCTCCGTCTCGCCAGCGCGAGCGCTGAACTGCGCATCCAGGCACTTCTGCTGCTGCTGCTCAATCTCACGGGCGTTGGTGCCGTCATCGTGCTCCGCCGCCTCGGCGAAAGTGTCCAGGGCACGGTTGTACTCCTTCATCGCGACGAGAGCCTGACCCTTGCGCATGTAGGCGCGGAAGAAGTTGGGGTCGCGCTTGATCGCCTCGTCACAGTCCTGCACGGCACCGGGGAAGGCCATCAGCTTGATGAGGGCCGCGGCACGGTTGGAGTAGCCGCGGGGATCGTTGGGCGCGCGCTTGGTCATCTCGGTGAATGCATCCACGGCACCGGGCCAGTCTGCCTCCTTGAACTTCTGTTGGCCGAGCTCGCGAGCCTTCTCGGCCGCCTCGGGGTCCAGGTAGGCATCCTTCTCGGCCTTGGCCTTGGCCTTCTCGGCGTTGCGCAGCTTGGTCAGGGCGTCGGGAGTGCGGTGCTCGGTGAGCGACTTGTGATAGAACTCGATGGCCTGAGTAAGGTCGCCCAACTTCTCGTGGGCACTGCCAATACGAGCATAGGACTTGGCAATGGTCTTGAAGTCGGCCCGCAGATCGCGGCCCTCTTCCACGGCCTTTTGGCAGGTCTCAATGGTACCGTTGTAGTCGCCCTTCTCGAACTTGGCGGCACCAACGTTGTTCAGGTAGGTGACATCCTTGTTCAGCTCCCAGGCTTTCTCGTAGTGCTCAATAGCCTGGTCGAACTGCTTCTTCTTGTAAAAGTCGTTACCGATCTTCTTTTCCGCATCACCGGCCTCCTGAGCCTTGCGCTTGGCAATGGTCTCCTCGTCCTCAGGCTCGGGCTCGGGGGTAGGCTCCTTCTTGGGCGGCGCGGGCTTGGCATCCGGCATGGGCGAGTCCTGTCCGGAGGGACCATCCTGGCCGAAGCTCATATCGATACCCAGAAGCACGCTCATAACCTGCAGGAAGCGAGGGTCACGAATCTCCTCGCCAACGCTGTTGGGGTTTGATTGGATCTTCTTCAGCTTCGCCATGAATTCGGGGTCGGCCAGCAGGGCCGCGGTCTTGGGGTTGTTGGCCAGCTTCTCGTACAGCGCAGGGTCGTTGAACATGCCACCGAGACCGCCGGTCGGATCACCCTGAACACCATCGGCCGTAGCTTCGGCCTGGATGGCACGTTGGACAGCATCCAGACCGGCCTTGGCCTGGGTGTTGCCGGGTTCCAGTTTCAATGCCTCCTCGTATGCGTCGTGGGCGGCCACTACCGATTATTAGCCTCCTCCTGGCCTGATCCTTTGCTTTTTTACTTACGCCAATCTTCCATGCCGCGGTAGGCAGCTCCTTTGCGGAGCTGGCCCTTAGACCAGTCCGGCTTGATGGTGATGGACTTCTCGGCATCCTCGAGGGCCTTTTGGTACTCGGCCTGGGCGCAGTAGACGGCGGAACGGTTGGAGTAGAGGACGTGGTTCTCGGGTTCGATAGCGATGGCCTGGGTGAATTTCTCACTGGAGTCTCATCAGCAACGTCACGATAAATCATCACGATAAGGCGGGGTAGTAACATACATGGCAGTAGGATAGTCCTTGGCCGAGAAGGCCTTGTTGCCTTCAGCCTTCAAAGCGTCAGCCATACTCGTGAAGTAGATACAATAACAAAAGAGGGTATTGGAAGAGTCAATCGGCCAGAACCTGGGGGTTATGAGCTCCTCTGCGGCGAGCTTCTCGAAATTTCCGCGGTAGCCCATATTGATGCCTGAGGCTACACACGCCATGACACATACAGCCTAAAACACTTCCAAAGGTTTATTCCCCTATTTCTGCTAAATCTCTTCCTACGCATTTCTTTTAGCGTCATTATAGTCTTCCTCTTAATCCTTCTCAGGGTAATCTTTCCCGTGGCCTACCTACATATGTCCTAAGGTGTCAAAGTAGGCGGACAACCACTTACATTTGTACAGTGTAAGCTCCTCTCGCACTAAACCCTTTTCGGCCTCCCCGCTGCGAAAAAGTCGCCAAAAAACACACTCGACCTCCATTTTCTGACTCAACGGCGACGAAGAAAGCCGACCATGCTACTCTAACCTTCTTATCCCTGCTATTGCAGTGTCCGAGTCGGACATGACCTCTCACACTCTCCTTCAATGATCCTGTCCTTCCTCTCGACCAGACACAGTCTCCAACCCTTCTCCAACCATGTCCGAGCCTGGCATCGGCGAGCTCGCCTCCCAGCTCTACGATGCCTGCCTGGAATCCTATGACACCAACCACCTCTTCTACCAGCAGGACTTCCTGAGCCTCGACATCATCCCAAAGAATGACCCGCAGCTTCTTCTCAAGTGCACCCAGCAGCTGGTCGATCAGAAATTACTCCGACTGCACCAGGATAAGAATGAGCGGCTCGCATGGAAGATCATCTCCCGGGAAGATGCGGACAAACTCCAGAACCTAAGTGCCGACGAGGGCCTGGTGTACAATGTCATCCACTCCACCGCCCGGTCGGGCATCTGGGTGCGTGCCATCCAGACCCGCACAAACCTGCACAAGTCGATCCTCGACCGCTGCCTGAAGTCGCTCGAGGGCAAGAACTACATCAAAAGCGTCCACAATGTCAAATACCCGACCCGCAAGATGTACATGCTGGCCGGACTGGCTCCGAGCGAAGACATCACGGGCGGCGCCTGGTTCACCGACGGTGTCCTAGACGCCAACTTCATCAACAGTGTCGCCGGCTACATCGAGTACACCGTCAGCCGGAAGAGCTGGTTCGAAGTGCCCGCCGACCGCGGTCGCACAGCCAAGCGCATCAAGACCGCCACCGGCAAGGCTGAGGTCAAGTCCGAGGCCGCCGAAAAAACCTACTTACCCTACCCATTCAACTACGAGGGCTACCCCACCGTGCAGACAATCACCAATGCTGTCAATGAGAGTGGTATTACCCCGGTGCGCTTGGGTGAAGAGAGCATCGTCCAGCTCCTCCAAATGCTCTGCTTCGACAAGAAACTCGTTGAGCTGAACCTGAAGAACGGTACCGCCTATAAATCCGTGAAAAATCCCGAGGCCGTCAAAGAGAAACAGTCCCGCAAACACCCCACCGAAGGCGAAGATCCCGGCTCAATCAACGAACCCGGAAAGAGCAACGGTATGACCGACTCGCCGTGCGGACCCTGCCCGAGTTTCCGGCTGTGCTCACCCGGCGGCGCCATCAGCCCCGAGACATGCGAGTACTTCGATCCGTGGATGGAGAAGAACCTCGCTTTTTGACTGTACATTGACTTCGAGTCTTCAAACGTACCCGTTGCATCATGCTAAGCAGCTGCATCGGGTCGATTTGAAACCAAGCCAGGGCGGACAGAGCTCCTCATCCTCTCGTCTCCCTAATGATCTACCGGCATTTAATATGCCCATGTTTGCATGGACGATGGAGGACCACAAAAAAGGGATTTGTGCATAGCGATGGCGTTGTAACTTTTTATCTTTTGGCATCCGCCCGGTCACGGTCTGTCCACATATGGAAGGCAGGCAGGTGACCTGGGTACGGGCAAGAAAAACATGAGAACTTGAGGAGGCGTATGTCAAGAAATAGACGAATACAGTACTTCCAACCCCCGTGTCACCGCTTACACTCTTCAAATTGTATAACAACTCCCGTTAGTTCGCCAGAGGATTTGCCGGAGAAAACCAGGCTATAGCACATGATAGGAACGAAAGGTAAGCGGCAGGTACATAAGGTATGAACGTTCGTATATCTTCAACGTTCTCTGAAAGTATCGAGTCATAGAGGAAAGTTCAAATCGCTCTTCAAGTTCGAACTTGATATTCAACAGCCATATTTGGGATGCCTGAGAACTTCGCGTGCCTAAGGCCTTGGGCGTAACTATAGTGTATAGGACAGCAATGTACCGATCTTCTGAACGATTTATCCAGCACCTGATGCATTGAGTAAACATAAAAACCCCGAGCCATTCCATGGATGCTATGTACACGCCTGGGTATATCAACCAAACCAAATCCCTAATCGACGCCGACAAGAAGGAATACACAAGACGTAACGGCCTACTTGCCCAACGTCTTCCGACACTCATCGCAATACCACGTCCCAACCGGCTCCCGCGTCAACCCCACACATTTCCAGTGGAACCACTCGTACGGACAATTCTCATTATCACAAGCCACCATATCCCCATGGCTAACCGTGCGACAAGTGCAGTAGACCTTAGTATCCTCAGCGCCCTCCTCATCGTCATCGTCATCATCCACGTCCTCGTCATCCTCAGCGCCGCTCTTGTCAGAATCCGACATGTCAGCACTACTGAGCATGGAATCGTCATCTTCGTCGCCGTCACCATTGGGTGATTTCTTCTTGAGCCGACTTCCGCTGGACGAGCGCTTGCTGGCTTTGTTCGAGACTTTGATCTTCTTCACTTGGTGGTGGGGGGCGACTTTCTTGGTTAAAGCTTTCTTGACCACGCCCGTGGACCGTGGGCCGGCGCTTCCTGCTCGGCTGGTTGCTGGTGTGCCGGCTTTGGGGGTTCCCGGTCCCAGGGAGGATTGGCGTAGATTCGATGATGCGGCTGGGAGGGTGCCTAAGGAGGCGTTCAGACGGCGTCGTTTACTGTCTACTGCACCTGCGGAGGACTCGCGCTGTCTTTGTTGAAGGTGCATGGCGGCGGAGCCGGTTGGTGTGGCTGGAGCGGAGTTGCGGACGGCTTGTTGCGCGGTCAGTGCAGTGATACCTGCAACGCGGGGTGAGGACTGTTGAGCGAGACGCTGTGCAGCAGCTAGGATGGGGTTGGCGTTGCCAGAGGTCGGGTTGAGAGGCGTGGAGTAGGAGGTGGACTCGCTCGAGCTGGAGTCCGGAAAGAAGACCTTTGGCGGGTCTCGGTAGGTGGTAGTGTTTTTATCGAAGAGAGAAGGGAGGGGCGGTTCATTCGAGAGCAGGCCTTCATTCTGTAGGTCGCGGATACGCACATCCAGTCGCTTGACCTGTCGGTCGAGGAGGACACATGCTTTCTCGCTGAGGTGGATTTTCTCGCTCTGAAGCGCCTCGCAGCGGTCGAGATTCTCCAAGACGGTCTTGCTATATTGCTCTTCTTTCGGGTTTGGCGCCAAACTGCCGTTGAGTTTGATGAATTTCTGGATGCTTCCGTCTCGCGAGTTGATGGTGGCGCGGCACTCCTGCATGATCTTATCCTTTGCCTGAATCTCTTCCATCAAGTGGTTGATCTCGAGGGGCAAGTTGGCCACATCGTGCACGAACTGCTCTAACACAGTCGCGCAATCCTCCGCTCCATGCGCCATGACTGCACGGGAAACGGATTTCTTCGGACGAGTCGCCTTCTTACGGTCGGATCGGGGGCTTCGAGGGCGCTTAGATTTGGGTGGTACTCTTTCCACCAGAGGATTCGATTCCCCTTCTGCGCTAGTGTCGTCCGCGACTGGTCTCCGTGGGGTCTGATCGGACTCGGACTTGGACTTGGGGCGCAGGGTTAATCGTAGGATCGGGCGACGTTGATCGCCCGCTGAGTCATCCATGGCTGCTGAGTCAGGGTGCCAATGCGGCCGGCGCTCGGAGATGGTTGCAACTGCGAGGTCCGAGATTCACGTATCAGGTATTTCTGTAAGTGGATCTGAGGAAGATCTAACTCTGCTCAAGGATGGTTGGCATACGTTGACTGAAGTTGGAAATGGGGAGTGTTGGAAGTAAACGAAGTGAGAGATTACTACTCCGTAGAGTACCTTCATTTGGCAAACATTGTACAGTTGAACGGCGATTAATGCAGCTTTTTTGGCTCCTTTCAGTTATCTCATTGAAGATGAATTCCAAAATCTACAGTTGAAGTCGAAAATTCCTTGATACATGCTCACAGATTATTTTCCGAGTACTAGTTCATTCATCTACGTTCTTCTCTACTTAGGACCTCCCAGTCTGATAGTATATATCTTCAGTGTCAAAGCGAGGGTAGAATAGTTGAATGAACATGAAACTGATAGGATAAAATAACTATCTAGGAGAAGTCCGTATGAAAGAAGGAAATGAGTTGGGAAGATGTGTATGGTTCATTTAAGCTCAGCAAGTGCCGGCCGATGTGCGAGCCCATATCGCAGGTCGCCTGCCGCTTTTTAAGAGGTGTCTGCCCGCTCGCAGTAGAGCAAGCCTTTCCCTAAGTCCCCGAAATTCTTCGGAAATGCGATTCAACCCGGAGGCAGGGTTCTCCGGCTAGATCAGTGCCGGAGTAGCCCCCCGAGATACTTTACACCATTTTGCCTCCGAAGCTAACAGTAAAAATAATTAAAGTCCGCGTCCAAGAGTGGATTAACTGCAGAATCCTTAAGTATACTTAGTCAAATAGTGTTCAGATATGAAGGATCTGTTCTCGCCTATGCTGTGTACGGAGAAACATTTCAGCCAATAATGTGATGAGTATACAATTTAGTCTGTACACTTTTGCCCCTGGCAACAGATTACGAGCTTGCAATACTAAGCCAAATACCTAGGTAGCTGTCTCTCGGAAGAAACCGCAAAGTGAGATAATATCCATCTTAACTCACATAGGTATTTACGACCAAGCAAAAATACGGTGTGGCCGGTGAAGCTTCGCCGGTCCGACGCCGATTGGGCTTCAAATTGAGCATAGACCGCGATCGGCAGCCGCATTCGTTCCACTGCGATAATTCACGGAGCTGAGCCCTACCCTTTACTCATTTCCATTCAAGCAGCTATATACCGTATCTCATAGCATATCTCACAGGTTCCCTCGTCCAACGTGCAAACAGTGCAAACAGTCACATCGGCCTCTTCCCGCTCTAACAATTACGCGTGCACAAAGTAATTTGGGAAGCGGACTCATCTCGCCCGCTCCTGCTGCTGCCGGAAGCCACCGTCATCCTCTTCGACCTCAGTTCACTTTAATTGACGCGTTGTCCATAGACCGGTGCTTCCGGCCAACTACCAGAATGGGCCAGGAAGCTACCCCGCCGCTACCGGAGGGCATCTCTTCCCTACTGGATACCGATCTCTACAAGCTGACGATGCAATGCGCGGTTCTTAAGTACTTCCCGGATGTCTGTAAGTATGCCTGGTCTTCTATTGGGTGTGTCTGGGTCTAATTCGTGGCAGATGTAACTTACGGCTTCACGAATCGGACCCCGCAGATGAAGTTGCGGCGCGGGGCATACAAATGGCTTCTGCAGCAGATGGACAGTATGTGTTATTATTCCGCTATATACTTATCTATGCTAATGATATGTACAGAACTCGCCAATGTGCGCGTCACCCCCGAAGAACGCCAGTTCCTCAGGAAGAAATGCCCCTACCTCAACGAAGCCTATATCTCCTTCCTCGCAACCTTCCATCTCAAGCCCGCCGAGCAAATCGAGATCAAGTTCACCCCGACGCAAGACACAGGCAGCGACGATGACGAGGGCGATGTGGAGTACATTATCAAGGGCCTTTGGGTCGACACGATTCTCTACGAGATCCCGCTGCTGGCATTGACCAGCCAGGCCTACTTCATGTTCACGGATAAGGACTGGAATTACGACAACCAGGAGGAAAAAGCATTCCGCAAGGGCTGCGAGCTTTTGGAGTATGGCTGTATCTTCTCGGAGTTTGGCTCGCGCCGCCGCCGAGACTACCATACCCACGACTTGGTGATGAAGGGGTTAATGCGTGCTGCTGAAGTAGGTAAGAAGAAGGGCTGGAAGGGCGTGTTGTCTGGCACAAGCAACGTGCACTTTGCCATGAAATACGATACCAATGCTGTTGGAACGGTCGCGCACGAGTGGTACATGGGAATTGCGGCTATCACGGACGACTACGAGAATGCGAACGAGCTGGCTTTGAAATACTGGCTTGGCTGTTTCGGAGAAGGAGTAGGTCATACACTACATATATTCAGGCTTCCAGCTAACCAGAACAGGTTCTCGGTATCGCCCTCACCGACACCTTCGGCACGCCAGCATTCCTGGACGCCTTCCGTAAGCCCATCCCAGAATACACCAGCGCCGGCGTGGGCTCCGTTGCCGTTGCACCATCTGGCGCAAACACAACCGTGGAATCCTCCACCCAGAGCGAGGCTTCCACGCAAACTCCAATCTCGGCACCTGTCAACCCAGGCGGCAGTCTCCCCACCAAGAGCTACGCCCAAGTATACACCGGCGTGCGCCAGGACTCAGGTGACCCGTCATACTTCGTGAAGATGGTGCGCGACTTCTACGACCGCGAGGGCATCACGGAGCGTAAGGTAGTCGTGTTCTCCGATTCGCTGGATATCGAGCACTGTCTGGAATACAAGACACTTGCAGAGGAGGCACGCCTTTCTCCTACCTTTGGCGTTGGTACTTTCTTCACGAGTAAGTTCCGCATCATGCATTCCACTTCATGGATGATATTAATACTTCTTAGACGACTTCACCAACAAATCCAACGGTGAAAAGTCGAAGCCCCTCAACATCGTCATCAAAATCTCCACGGCGAATGGCAGTCCAGCCGTCAAGCTTAGTGATAACCTAGGCAAGAACACAGGTGACTCTAAAAAGGTCGCTTGGGTTAAGAAGACACTGGGATACACCGAGCACGAGTGGGAACAAGGCGATGAGAGTAATCGCTGGGCGCAAAAGGCATAATCCTATTATATTTATCAGACAGGGGAAGTGAGTAGATGTGAGCTCTGTCACTTTGCTTTCTTTGCAGGCTATCGATAGAGACAGGGAAGTTGCCATGATATCCAACAATAGAAGTAGACAGAATCGTTAACGAAGTTTTGCTGATCCATGTCTTATCACCTGTACTTTCCTAGAACTCGACGTACGTGTTCATGTTGTACAATTTCATACATACTAGCCATCAACATACATATCAAGACAATGTCCCCTAAGAAATACTATATTAAAATCCATCATCTCCAGTCTGAAACCCCAAATCGCGATCCAAATCACCCGTAATATCATGGTGCGCCGTAGCAGGCCTCAACCCCGAGTCCCCATCATCATTCATCGTAAAAGCGAAGAGGTCTTGCGCCTGCTCCCGTTCCGGGCTGTGTTTCTTAGCCTCATCAAAAGGTGTATTATTATCCGTTTCTTGCAATGTCCCTCGGAACAAAGCCTGTGTCCAGTCGATACCATCCAGGTCGTTGGAAGGAGAGATATCTCGTTCGAGGGTATTGGACATATTGGGGAAAGTGTCGAAGTCGACAGAAAAGAAGTTGAAGGGGTTTGTGGGGGTGTTTGTTTCGGCGAAGTGGTCGTCGAAGTCGTTTGGGAATGGGCGCCGCGTTTCGTGGGACGGTTCAGAGATGGAGGTGGTGCTTTGTTTGCGCTGGTCTTCGTGTGGGGGCTGTGTGGGTTGTGTGCTTGCGCGCGGGGTTTCGGCGATCGAGTCGGAGGTGCTTGGTTTTGGGGGGTTGTGGATTGGTGGTGCGGGTGATGCGAAATTGTACTGCATTATTTGGAAGAAAGTGTTGGAGTTGCAGTTACTAGATTGCATCTTTGTTGCGGCTTCGAGGTTGGCGAATTCGATGTTGGCAGCTGGGTAGATGTCTTTAAGACAGTGTAGGACTTGGATGCAGCGGTGGAAGTTGGAGATGCTACTTTCGCGTACGGCGGGATTGTCGGACATTGAGTTTGATAGGTGGGCGACTGCGGCTGGGAGGATTACCGTCACGCCGGATTGGGGTAGGAATCGGGTAAGGTTGAGTTGGCTGAGGCCTTGAATGATGTGTGTGATACCAGCGGCGGCATCTTGCATCTTGGAGCGAGCAATATTGCGCATCTCGATGCGAGACTTTGACTGGTCTTTCGAGAGGGCTGCCCAGGGTCGGTGCAGCGCGCTAGTAGTTGCATGGAAGAGCATGCGAAGCATGGCACCATGCAGGAGGAGCACATCCTCGCCATCGCGGAAGTTACTTTTTGATTGCGGGATAAACTGAGCATCTTTTGGAAGAGCGCTCAGCCATGAGTCAAGTTTCTGAGTGCATCGTGTAAACTCAGACTCGGAGGCTTGTCGAGGGACCAAGGTGACGGTGGTGCGGTCAGTAGCTCCGAACTGGCGCTGAGATGGTGCATACTGCGCAAAGAGCACTCGGCCGATGCATTGGCAAAGCTTCGATTTCTCAATGAACATGGTTGCCAGTCGCTTCTGATGAGACACGTCTTCGAGCTGACGACAGCGAAAGAGATCCACCGCAGTAGGTGAGAATGGCTCAAAGTCAAAGTCGTCTATCCTGAGCATTGGCACATTACTGGTTCCCTCGTTCACTTGTAGTGGGCGTCGCATTCCCATGGCGATCAGGCGGTCTCGAGAGTACATGCACCACCAAATGCGAGTTCGCAATCGTCGAGTCCGCATGTCCATATCGCTTGACGCGGGGTCAGTATTTAGTCCGATCGAGTGTGCTTGTGTGTTGCAAATTCCGATCCAATCCCAGATGTCTCGTTGAGGGCTATTTTCGGGGTCGGACCAGTAGGTCATCAATAATAGTGTTTGGAGAATGACTATGCGATCCTCTTCGCAGTCGAGGGAATAGAGAAGCTAGGAAGCAATCAACGTGGGGTTCTCATAAGCACGGGAAGTAAGCATACTCTTAATCGAGTGAAAAAAGCATTGCGCGCGCTTTTTCTAGTCTCGTATCCCGCGGCTTGCAAGTGCTTCAGATCGATAAAAGCCGTCCCAACAAACATAACCGCCTGAAACAGCAAAACGCTGATATTACCATTTGGATCGTTCTCCGCCACACATCGTAGAAACTCCTGTAGATTCAGAACGGGCATGAAACTGTGCACCCACTGGATATACGAGCGTAGCAACTCATTGCGCAAACCACTCTCCGGAATCGAAAGCGCCCCACGAAAACGCAAGAACTCCAAGTCCTCAGGGCATATGCGATCTGGCAGCGGCTTTAGAAACCGTGGCTCCTCATCCAGTATGGCAGTCAATGGATCAAAGTCAGGGTCGATCAGGTCCTGAACGGCAGAGACCATGTTGGCCAGGGGTATCGAATTATGAACGGCCGGATCACCAAGGGTGCGCCAGCCGTTCAGCGGCTTCGCCTCGGACAGCCATGGTGCCTGCGGGTCGTAGTCTTGGAGATGATATCGCTTGGTCGCAGGCTCGCGAGAGTCGGCTTGTTGCAACTTGCGCTTCAGGGCCAGTGCGTTACTTGGAGGAGAGAAAGACATCGCCGTTCACGCAGGGCTCTGCATTTGGGTAGTCAGTGATAAGACGTTTCAAGTCCCACGGTCACGTCAGTTAGGCAAGCAGATTAGAGATCGGCACGACGGATCATAATAACGGCAGTGATTCAACCAAAGGCGGTGTTCGGTGCTCGGGGGTGTGGGGTATTTGCGGAGGCTTGCCAAGAATAGCGGGTTCGCTCAGACTCTTTAAAATCCTCCCCGGAGCTGGTAGGAAAAACGTGATGTTCATCTTATCCAGCGCAAACTAGAAGATCGGTGTTGGCATATCGGGAGAAGCAGTCTTGCTATATAGCCCCCACTCGTTTTTGTTTCAATTACCGCTTGCCATTAGCGAAAATACCTAATTAATTCATAGATACACTTTGTTATCCCATAGTCCATGTTATAACTAGCTGTATGCCGATTGCTAATTTGTTGGAAACCAGGTGCATTCCACCTTAGGAATATCGGGGGTCGAATGATATATTTCTTACTAGTCTCTTCGCATATAGCATGTCCATCTACACCACAGAAAACAACCTTCGAGCGGCGCAAAGCCGTATGCAAACTCATCTCTACTTATCTTCTCCGAAATTTATCTTATATGATGAGAATCACATACCCACTGTTATTTGGATGATCCGGATGTGAATCTGCTGGAATGGTCTCCTAGACTATACGACAGAATCTTGTTTCCATCAATCGTGGAGCAAGATATTTGGAGCTGTAGTGAGACTTAAGGACATCACTCCGGGGGAATCAATTATCGATTCAAGATATGACTGAAAAGCCTTGGGGTACTCCAAGGCGATACCGGCAAGCTATTGAGGGAACCACTGCCCAGATGGCCGGGACTCAGCTCTTCCATCTCGAAGTTAGGACATCATCGCCTTATGAGATTCAAAGGCAAGCTCAAAGACAGTGTCAAAATCCTGGTATTCATAACAAACCACCCGGGGAGCAATGCCAAATGCATGCACGCCCAACAAACTATTATACAAAGATATCGAAAGCATCGAGCGAGGAGTGTCTATCCAACATGTTTTCCTTGACCGACGCCAGTATGCTTCACAAGGTCCAAATAAATGATTCGAGCCGATCCGAGGCAGGCGATGGAGTTGTTTTACATACTGCGATAAATCAGATTCCATTCAAATGGAAAGGAGTATCGGGCGGTGCGACTTACGGAGGAAGGAGGAACTCGCCGAGGCTGCTGTGGAGGAATGCGACACCGGCCTAGAAGACGTCAGTTTCACGTTTGCGCATTCAAATGGGCTGTATAGACGTACACCGAAGACCAGGAGGCTGCGGACAATAGTGGTGTTCTCGGGGGAGGTCGCCTCATCGTAGATGGTGCTCATGAAGCCCTTCTGGGGGCGACCGTTGTTGGAGACGACGACACGGTTGGGGGCCATTATTGCGGTTGATGAGAAACTGTGTGGATAGATAGGTGGTAGAGGTGGTCGGTGTTGAAGTGATCGGAGGTCGAGGATCGAGAAATCTGCGGCCGCCGACCGCTTGGCGTCACTGCGTTCTTGGCGTGCAGCGTCACCCGTACATCTTTTGCGGCGCGCGCATGCCAATGCGACTTTACCTGCTTCGTTGGGAAGTGGCTTTGCTTCTTCTTTTTCCTTTTTATAAATACAGGATTTCTGTTCCTTTGAATTTCTCTCTCTGAAAACGGCGCTGGGCGACGCGACTATTGCGAGAGAACTTTCGCCGCAGCCATGACGAGTGTCGACGAGCTCTTCAAAGTAAGTCCCAGAGATCATACCCTAGTTGACTGAATATGCTGACAAGCCAGAAACCCTCCACTGCAGGAAGTACCAAGCGCAAGTTTGATCCCGTCCAAGATCCCAGTACGCCCTCCCATCCCGCGAACGCCCTCGCCACAACGTGCTAACGAGACAAGATGAGCTATACAAAGCAGCCAAGCTGGGCTCCAATGGCGACGTGAGGTCCAAAGGCAAGGAACCCATGGTGGAGGATGAGATGGAGGATGACGGGGAAGCTGGTCCCGAGCTACCACCCGACTTTGGCGAAGAGGATATACCAGACGACGAGGAAGGGCGCTTCTTCGGCGGAGGCATGGAACAAAAGACGGCCGATGCGATGCAATACATTGACCAAAATGAAGAAGAGACTGCGGTATTGAGCCCTTACGAGCTCCGAATTTTGCGATATACTGACGGAAATGTTCATACAGCCAGAGAAATTCGACGCCGCCTGGGTTCGCCGGTTTGCGCTAAACTTCGAGAGAAAGATATCCAAGAATGCGGAGCTCCGTGGGAAGTTTGAAGGTGATCCGCAAAAGTGTGTTAGCTGCTGGTACACCATCTATTTCAGGCTGACTGACTGCGACAGGTTCATGGCATCCGAAGCCGACTTGGACACCGAGATCAAGGGGCTGTCGATTCTGTCGGAGCACCCTGAGCTATACGGGGAGTTCGCCAAGATGGGATGTGTGGGCTCGCTGATATCTCTGCTCTCGCACGAGAATGCGGACATTGCGATTGACGCCATCCAGATTATCAGTGAGCTGACCGATGAAGATGTGGAGGCTGAGCAGGGACAGTGGGATAGCTTGGTCAATGCCATGGTGAGTATAAATGAAGCAATTTCCCAAGTACGATACTAACAATTCTAGATGGATGCTGATCTTATCGAACTCTTGACACAAAATCTCGGTCGCCTGGATGAGAATTCAGAGACCGATCGTGCTGGAGTTTATTATGTGCTGGGTGAGTTATTTTACAAGTACATCGTCTGGCGAAAGCTAATCCCTGCAGGTGTCCTGGAGAACCTCTCCTCCCAGACTCCGCTTGCTGAGAAGATCGGGCAAGACGCTACCGTCTTGCCTTGGATCTTATCTCGCATTCAAAGGAAAGAGACCCCTGTGAGCCAGAACAAGCAGTATGCCGCTGAAATCCTGGCCATTCTTCTGCAATCTTCCTCAAAGAACCGGGACAAGTTTATCGGTCTCGAAGGTGTCGACATCATTCTCCAGCTTCTCAGTGCATACCGGAAACGCGATCCCGAGAAGGACTCAGATGAGGAGGAATACGTGGAGAACCTGTTCGACTCTTTGGTCTGCCTCGTCGATGAAGACTCAGGGAAAGACAAATTCATTGAAGCAGAAGGCATTGAACTGGGCCAGATCATGCTCAAAGAAGGCAAGTTTAGCAAACCGCGCGCTCTTCGAGTCCTCGATCATGCATTGGGTGGAGCAGGAGGTGCGCCGGCTTGTGAGCGATTGATTGAAGTCGCAGGTCTGAGGACGGTATTTGGAATGTTCATGAAAAAGGTAATATTGATTCTACTCCTTGCGGTGCATTCGTTAACAGCTTGCAGCAAGAGCCACAAAACATCGAGCATCTTCTGGGCATCTTTGCCTCGCTTCTTCGACTTTTGCCTGGTGGCTCCGCTGCGCGCATTCGAACGCTAGCCAAGTTCATGGAGAAGGACTATGAAAAGATTGAGAAGCTCGTCAAATTGCGGCGGGAATATGCTGCTCGATTGTCACCTGTCGAGCAGGCTATTGCAACAGAGCGCAAAGGCCTTTCGCCGGAGGATCAGGAACTCATGGCTGGTGAATGGTTATCACGACGGTTCGATGCCGGTCTTTTCTCATTGCAGGTTTGTATCTCTCGGCTTTATTGCGGGGCTTGAGGCTAACTTATGGTGCAGACTATTGATGTTATCCTGGCGTGGTTGATCGCTGAGGACGATGGTGCTAAGAAGAAGGTTGTCGCCCTTCTGGCAGACCGGGATGAGGACTTGTCTCTGGTCCGGGGCACCTTGCAGGGTAAGTTTAGCCCCTATCCTGCGGTATGCAAAGCTAACTGGTATAGAACAACTCGACGGGCTCGAAGGAGAAGAACAAGGCCAGAAGGATTTCAAGGATATGATAAGCACTTTGCTGCAGTTCTTGTGATTAAGCTCGAAGTGGCCAGCAATGTAATATATTGATCAATAATCTTTCTGCATGCTGAGTTCTCTGAATTGTATTGTGTAAATTATTTGACTGCGCATCTTTTTGACCTGGCCCCGAATTTGTGAAAACACGTCCATCTCTAGTTTTTCCAGCTTGTTGTGCAACGCGCCTGGGTTGCGCATTTGGTCAAAATATATACCCAACCGGGGTCAACATCCAACCGTGTATTTGATGGCCGGAGATACAAAGAGAAGCAGCTACACAGAATTTTGAGACCAAGGCTCGTTTTAAAGCACATTTTCAAATGATTCCTTGATTCTTTTTATCCAGGCGACTCTACAAGCCATCACATCACGTGACTTGACCGATTGTCGGAGTACGTAATCGGTGGACCAATCAGATAGAAAGAGAACTCTCTATTGCTATATCCCTGAATCTGGCAATTTGAAGGGATTCTGATTACATAAGAAATTCCGTACGGACGGATAATCCGTAAATCCGGTATTATGGCTGTTCGTTCCGACATCGATCATATGGCACGTGACATCCCCATTGGGTTAGCGCACCTCATGGCGCTGAAGCATCAAGATCCTTGGAGATCAGTCCCTTCATCCTGCTACCGCTGGGCTTTCTTTCTCATCCCACCAAGCCCCTCAGGTTTCAGGTTGCCCCCTCACTTGCCTGTGCAGACTGCGGATACCGATTCTCCAGTTTCTGACAGGCGAGTGTTGCAGCGCGTTGGGTATTTCTCACGCACTGCCTTCCGCGGCCGACGCGCTTTAGCGCCTCCCTGCGCTACCTGAGGAGCCAGCCTTCTTTCTCTTTCGCACTTGGGCCGTTTTTGGACACTACCACCTTTCACCATGGCCGACTACGACGAAGCCTACGAGGATGAGTTTTACGATGATGGGGACGAGGGAATCACCTCGGAGGATTGCTGGACAGTGATTTCTTCTTTCTTCGACAGCAAGGGTCTTGTCTCCCAGCAACTCGACTCTTTCGATGAATTCATCTCCTCGACGATGCAGGAACTGGTGGAAGAACAAGGACAGGTGGTTCTCGACCAAACCCTCCCACCCGCCGAAGACGAAGTCGAGCCGATCGTCGTCCGCCGCTACGAACTGAAATTCGGAACCGTCATGCTTTCGCGACCATCCGTGACAGAAGGTGATGGAGCGACCACGATCATGTTGCCACAGGAGGCGCGTCTCCGAAACCTCACCTACGCCAGTCCACTGTACCTTGGCGTCACCAAAAAGATCATGGAAGGGCGAGAGCGTCTGGTTGCCGACCCCGAGGACGGAGAGGGCGATCTCGAGGAAGACCGCAAGACCCGTGGCACATACCTCCAGTGGGAGCAGAAGGAGCTCCCCTCGGAGCAGCAAAAGGAGGAGCCAGTGTTCATTGGCAAGATGCCCATCATGCTCAAGTCGAAGTACTGTATCTTGAAGGACTTGCCAGAGCAGGATCTCTACGCCTGGAACGAGTGCCCCTACGACTCTGGTGGTTACTTCGTTATCAACGGAAGTGAGAAGGTTCTCATCGCCCAGGAGCGAAGTGCCGGAAATATCGTGCAGGTGTTCAAGAAGGCACCCCCCAGCCCGACACCTTACGTTGCTGAAATTCGCAGTGCGGTCGAAAAGGGATCGCGACTTCTATCTCAACTTGCGCTCAAGCTCTTCTCCAAGGGCGACAGCGCCAAGGGTGGATTTGGCCCTACCATTCGATCGACTCTGCCGTACGTCAAGACCGACATCCCTATCGTCGTTGTCTTCCGTGCTCTCGGCGTTGTTTCCGACGAGGATATCCTCAACCACATTTGCTACGACCGCAATGATACCCCGATGCTGGAGATGTTGAAACCGTGTATCGAGGAGGGCTTCGTCATTCAAGACCGAGAGGTGGCTCTGGATTTCATCGCTAAGCGTGGATCCTCTCAGTCGAACCTGAACCATGAGCGCCGTGTGCGGTATGCCAGGGAGATCATGCAGAAGGAGCTGTTGCCGCATATTTCTCAGAGCGAGGGCAGTGAGACCCGCAAGGCCTTCTTCCTTGGCTACATGGTGCACCGTCTTCTTCAGTGCGCCCTCGGTCGCCGTGATGTTGATGACCGTGATCACTTCGGAAAGAAGCGGTTGGATTTGGCTGGTCCCCTTCTGGCTGGTCTGTTCCGTGTCCTATTCACCCGAGTCACTCGTGACCTGCAGCGCTACGTGCAGCGATGCGTTGAGACCAACCGGGAGATCTACTTAAACATGGGTATCAAGGCTGCTACTTTGACCAGTGGTTTGAAGTACGCCCTTGCAACGGGTAACTGGGGTGAGCAGAAGAAGGCAGCCAGTGCCAAGGCCGGTGTGTCTCAAGTGCTGAGTCGCTATACTTACGCCTCTACGCTATCTCATTTGCGCCGTACCAACACACCTATTGGCCGAGATGGTAAGATTGCCAAGCCTCGACAACTTCACAATACTCACTGGGGTCTTGTGTGTCCTGCCGAAACGCCTGAAGGTCAGGCTTGTGGTCTGGTCAAGAACTTGGCGCTTATGTGTTATATCACCGTGGGTACTCCCAGCGAACCCATCATCGATTTCATGATCCAGCGTAACATGGAGGTTCTCGAAGAATTCGAGCCTCAAGTTACACCCAACGCCACCAAGGTCTTTGTCAACGGTGTTTGGGTTGGTATTCATCGCGATCCATCCCATCTTGTCAACACCATGATGTCCTTGCGTCGGCGAAACATGATCTCTCATGAGGTCAGTTTGGTCCGTGATATTCGTGACCGAGAGTTCAAGATTTTCACGGATACTGGTCGTGTGTGTCGACCTCTGTTCACCGTTGACAACGACCCCAAGAGCGAGAACGCTGGATCGTTGATTCTGAACAAGGAACACATTCGCAAGCTTGAGCAGGACAAGGAATTGCCGGCCGACATGGATGCCGAAGACCGCCGGGAACGCTATTTCGGATGGGATGGTTTAGTGAGGTCTGGAGCTGTGGAGTTGGTTGATGCCGAGGAAGAGGAAACCATTATGATTGTCATGACGCCCGAAGACTTGGAGATCTCCAAGCAGCTCCAGGCCGGCTATGCGCTGCCAGAAACCGACACGGATGACCCTAACAAGCGAGTCCGTTCCATCCTCAGCCAGCGGGCACACACCTGGACACATTGCGAGATTCACCCCAGTATGATTCTCGGTGTCTGTGCCAGTATCATTCCGTTCCCCGATCACAACCAGTCTCCTCGTAACACCTACCAGTCTGCCATGGGTAAACAAGCCATGGGCGTGTTCTTGACCAACTTTGCGCAGCGCATGGAGACCATGGCGAATATTCTATACTACCCCCAGAAGCCTCTTGCCACAACTCGGTCGATGGAGTTCCTGCGTTTCCGTGAGCTGCCCGCCGGCCAGAACGCCATCGTGGCTATTTCCTGTTACTCGGGTTATAACCAGGAAGATTCCGTCATTATGAACCAGAGCAGTATCGATCGCGGCCTGTTCCGCAGTCTCTTCTACCGCACATACACAGACTCGGAGAAGATGGTGGGATTGACGGTTGTGGAGCGCTTCGAGAAGCCTATGCGGTCTGACACCATCGGCATGCGCAAGGGTACTTACGACAAGCTGGACGACGACGGTATCATTGCTCCTGGTGTTCGTGTGTCTGGTGAAGATATCATTATCGGTAAAACCGCACCTTTGGCCCCCGAGGCCGAGGAGCTCGGGCAGCGCACCAAGGCCCACACCAAGCTTGATGTGTCGACGCCTCTGCGAAGCACGGAGAGTGGTATCGTGGACCAGGTGCTGGTCTCGACTGGCGGTGACGACCTCAAGTTCGTCAAGGTCCGCATGCGTACCACCAAGATCCCTCAGATCGGTGACAAGTTCGCTTCTCGTCACGGTCAGAAGGGTACCATCGGTATCACCTACCGACAGGAGGACATGCCGTTCACTCGGGAGGGTGTTGTTCCCGATCTGATCATCAACCCGCACGCTATTCCCTCCCGTATGACAATTGCTCACTTGATCGAGTGTCAACTGAGTAAAGTGTCTGCGCTGCGTGGATTCGAAGGTGACGCCACTCCATTCACCGACGTGACGGTCGACTCCGTTTCCCGTCTACTCCGCGAGCACGGCTACCAGTCGCGCGGATTCGAGGTCATGTATAACGGCTACACCGGTCGCAAGATGGTGGCACAGGTGTTCCTGGGCCCGACCTACTACCAGCGTCTGCGCCACATGGTCGACGACAAGATCCACGCGCGTGCCCGTGGCCCAACCCAGATTCTAACCCGCCAGCCCGTGGAAGGTCGTGCCCGTGACGGTGGTCTGCGTTTCGGAGAGATGGAGCGCGATTGTATGATCGCCCACGGCGCAAGCGCTTTCCTGAAGGAGCGTCTGTTCGACGTGTCCGACCCATTCCGCGTGCACATCTGTGACGACTGCGGTCTGATGACCCCTATTGCGTGAGTCTTTTCCCCTTTCCCTACGTTGAACCGGCATACTAACCGTCACAGCAAACTGAAGAAGGGCCTGTTCGAGTGCCGCCTGTGCAACAACAAGCACCGGATCTCACAGGTGCACATTCCTTACGCCGCCAAGCTTCTGTTCCAAGAGCTGGCCTCGATGAACATTGCCGCGAGGATGTTTACTGACCGGTCCGGCGTGTCGGTGCGGTGATCTTTTGTATTTTAATGATTTGCTCAAAAATGCGTCGTTGGACTTTTGCGGCGTCGGGGATCTATTCAACGAGCTTTTCGTCTGGTCATACAGATAGTCATACATAGTGCAATTATTTTTTGTATTGTTTGGTAGCTAGCGTACTGAAGCTGGTAGAGTAGTTTCGAGGGGCCTGGCTATGTGGAGTGCCTTATATCCCCCGTACCGAGAGTATCAATCAAACACTCGCATATCACCTCAACTCCTTTAGAGTAGGCTTTCTCTCTCAACCAAGAAAGTAGCTACACATCTGAGGTCCAAGGTCGGGCTTTTGGACGCAGACCCATGGGTCGTACAGTAGTCTAGTTCCCGCTCCTGGACCTCCACCCTCTCCCCCACGACAGGGATTCCATCAAGACTGCTACCGACCCCGTGCAGCGCAAGCCCCGGGAATATGCCTCGTCCGGTCACATTTGTACACGTCTGCTCTGCGGAGTATTGCCGCTGCGCCAATCATCGCCCCACCCCAACATTGGCCCTCGTGGGTTTGGATAACCCGTTTGTGCATTCCATGGATAACGTAAGAGGCTCAGAAATCCCATGTGAGCTCAGTCCCGGCCTCTGCATTGACCTCGAGTTGACAATGCTGACGGAGTTGGCAGGTTGACACCCGGTACTTTATCTTGCGGGGTCAGAATCATCCCGTCGACGACTTCCCGTGGACGTGCGCCACTCTGGACCCAAGACAACTCCTCAAAAGGAATAACAAGACGCCTAGAAAGGCGTTAATTCGGGTATCAAGAAATAGATGTCGAGGAAGACAATTAGGGCCACTTACGGTATCTCCTCACCTGGAGCGAGCCCGGTCAACACTTCTAGGATCCACGACTATGACCTCGACCATGCAGCTGCACCTGGCATTGTCCAGATCTCGGGTTCTGCAGGTCGACTGCAAGTCGCACCCGACCATCCTGCAAGAAGACCACCGTCCAATCCGATTCGATCATCTCCTCTCAGCCGGTCTCACCGCGAGCGTCAAATCGGGGATCATCATTGGACGGAGAGCATCAAAGCAGCCCGTCACTGCGCAACACACTGCGCAGCCAATAATTGACCGGGAATATGCGCCCACGTCCATAGCCAACACGATGCCGCAGCGCTGATCGATTCGATTCCCTTAAAAATGGCCGTAACCGCCCAGGCGCATTCCTCTTTCTTTCTTTTCTTCAGCGAGCGTTTGTTGTTAGAGCTGCCCATTCGAGTTGAATCCTAAGCACTGGTTGCTAGGTTCTTTTTCTTCTTTCACACTATACTATTCTTAATTCACCCTTTTTACAGCCACCTTCAATACCCACAAAACCCTTTCTGAACACACAGTACGAGCTGCGCTCTCTGTGTTGCACATTATTCTGCCTTGCTCGGATTTTACTCGACTACATTCAACCACAGCATTATTTCGTCGCCGGTCGACGTCTGCCTTGCTGTTTCAGCTCTATCAGCAAATCCTTCTTAATTTAATCTCGCTCGGATATAATCTTTATATTCTCGTTGTCGTGGAACCGGTTTCCATCTTCAAGAGTGAATCTACAATCTAGCAATCGAACTCCGGTAGTTTCTATTGCTATCACCAATTTACTCTTCGCGCTTTACGCTATACATCTACGACAACCCTTATTTTCGTGATTTGCAACTTTCATCATGGCCGCAGTTCAACTCAAGTTCTCCCTGCGGACCTCGTCCAACGTCAAGACCGTCCACCTCGTCGGATCCTGGGACAACTACTCTCGCCAGCTGCCCCTCTCCGCCGAGAACAAGCCCGGCGCCTGGGTCGGCAAGTTCCGTTTCCAGACCTCGATGCTGCAGCTCGGCGGCCGCTACTGGTACTACTACATCATGGATGGGTACCACGTCAGCCACGACCCCGCCGTCGAGTACACCGTCGAGCCGACCACCGGCCGCAAGCTGAACATCCTGGACGTGCCAGGCGGCAAGTCCGAGCGCAGCTCTCACAAGTCCCGCCGTGGCTCGACCAACGTCGCCACCGGCCGCGCTCTTTCGCCCTCCAAGATTCAGCACCCGAAGCCGTCAAAGCCCTACGCCTCGCGCCAGCTCCGCGAAGCCGAATTTGCTCCCACCGTCGATGACCTGACCCGCCGTTTCGCCGGCTCCCGTCTGTCAGACGAGTATTCCTACAGCAACTCCCCGCCCAGCTCCGCCGGCTCCTCGCTATCCTCGCGCTCCACAGGCTCAACCTCGCCCTCTTCACTGTCCTCAATGAGTGATCCCGCCGTGCATTGCCGCTGTGAACGCTACGGCATCACCCGAAAGGGCGACCGTGTCAAGCTCGACTGCGGTGGTAGCCGCTGCGGCTACGTTACCGAGTCCTCGGGTGCTTCCTGTTCCGAGTCTGAGGATAGCGACGAGGAGTACCGTCGTGCCCGCAGTGGTGCCCGTCGCCAGGGTATCGTCGTCCGTCGTTAGATGGTTTTGCGTCCCAGATTTACCGTGTAGATCTGGACTTTCAAATACGCCGCGGTCTTAGTCTTGGTCTTGGTCTTGGGAAATCCGCCATGATGCATCCTTGCTTTTGCTTTCGAAAAACACAA
The DNA here is from genome assembly GCA_037042055.1 of Penicillium sp. S103-07. NCBI lineage: Eukaryota > Fungi > Ascomycota > Eurotiomycetes > Eurotiales > Aspergillaceae > Penicillium > Penicillium sp. S103-07. The sequence goes on from JAXQJQ010000033.1 coordinate 109,149, forward strand.
AAAAAGAAAGGAAAAAAAAATAGCCCTTAGCCGTGGGTGAAAGGCTTCACGCCGCGACTGGGCGGGGACGATAATCCAGAGAGGAGAGAATTGGAGACGAGGAGAGCAGGAGAATTAGCCATCGATGGACCCCTCCGATGCACCAGACAACCATCCACCCTGAATCCTTCAGAACAAGGACGCAGTCCAGGTGGACGACAAGCTTATCTTGCATATTGCATCTTGCATCTTGCATCCTGCAAGCCATAGATAAATGACACTACCGCTCTGCAGACCCCATTCGGGATGCAGCCTTGCGGTATCTTCATCATGGAATTTAATTCATGCTGGTACCGGCTTGAATCGGTAGCTTTTGAAATGAGATACGACCGAAATTCCTGGTGTGAAGTCCAATTGTAGTTTGTAAATGTTATCAATTAGTATCATAATCCCCATTTTAGACCGAGGACCTGTGAGGTCTCCTCATGCGGTTAGTCACTTAACTTTCTATCCGTCCCAGTAGTCATAGGAAATACGACACTTTTTTGACTAATGATAATACTGAATATCAATCTTCCTCATAGCCTCCACATACTACTGCGCTCTAACAAATTTGCAGAAACAAGAAAACTGGAAGCACCCCAGATCTTGTAACAACGCGGTCAATACTGACTACTCAGTCTCTCCACCAGATCCATTCGTTCCGCTTCTTTAACCATTTACTCAGAGCACTGCTCGCTGACCTTGTCGGCATCCACGCAGTGATACAGCTGATTGGGACAGCAGACCTGGCCGACACGGCAATAGTACGAGTCGCCACATATAGGACCTAGGGCCGGAGGGCACACGACAGTAGTCGTGCATGCGTCATAAGGGACGGAGCTGACAGCAACGCTGCAGAGAGCAATGACCACGATGGCCGAGTTGAGCATCATGTTGTTGAATAGTTGTTGTAGTTTCCGTTGTCAAGTGTTTTGGTTTTCGCCATGTTCGACGGTAGAATAGAAGAAAGAGATTAAGAGATGGTTTACGGTTTGGGATTTGACTCTTCACTTTGTTGTGCTGCTGCGAGACTGCTGAATTAAATCCATTTTGACGCCGGAATCGACTTTTTTAACCTCACAGCCTACCTGCGCATAGAAAAACTCTATAGCTAGTCCCCGATAATTCCGCAAACGCTACCAACGGGACCACAGCCGCCCAGATGGGTTGCGGGTGGCAAACGTATTAACCGTCTCCCGAAGTCGTACGGTATGTTGCTACAATTTTGATGTTTCCAGAAAGCCATTCCAGATCGCCTCATCTAGATTCACGTACTCAAAGCTCTAAAAAGTATGCTACAAATGGGACAGATGGTGTTTCCGAGGAAGATCTAACTCCAACGGGTATTGTAATCTAGACCCGGCTCTTTTCACGTGACCGTAACAGTGAATCATTCATAGACGCATGAATAAATCATTCTAAGGATTTGATTTGACCATAGTAATTGATTTTGATCTAGCGCTCTGTTATATCGTGATATTTTCAGTGCTTCCATCCCCGTTTTCTATACTTCGTCCAATGCGTCTTAAAAGAGAGTCCCATGACGTCACTCACATCCCAGAATTGTACGACGGACCAGCGACGTTCATATATCCGCCTTTGTTTCTCAGCCTCCACGATATCCCGGTTTCGGGTGATGGAAAATCAGCGTGGGCTGCGGGGGCTTGTGTATGCTGTGGGGCTACACGTGTTAGCTCTTTGGGCGGCTCTCGTGCGACCGGATTTACACAGATCCACGATGAGGGCAGCTCAATAGATGATGTGTACTAAGGCCTTGGCGGTAGGCCAGTAAAGTTGATCGAGTGTGTATTGGTCAATCTGATTGCGAAAACGACTGTACGTGAATGACCAACCGGTGCCCAGGCGTATTTAGTATTTTCTAAAACCTGAATATAGAACCACAGACAACGAGGCAACCATGGGATTCCGCAGTGGGAGAACCTTGGTCGTCCCTCTAAGATCTCCAGTTTGTCGGCAGCATGACTTATTTCGCCGCTCATTAGATTTTATGAAGGACCTAGATCAGTGGTACTCTTAGCTTTGAAGCCTCGGAACATGACGGCAGATGGCATTCGTGGTCGTTTGCAGCCGACAATCGCATCGGGCATTTTGAACTTGTTTGGCACGTCATGACACCGGGAAAAAGGACAATAATTAGGCACCTATCCATGTTCACTGGTTCATTTATTCATGTGACCCTTCGGTTATGGCGTCACGAAGTCTTCGCAAGGAATGATCAAGTCATAGCTCGATCAGGGTAAAACAAGGTCGACGGGCATATAAGTCTACAGCTGGTTTCAATACTTTTCATATATTTTCTAGAAATATAGGAACTCAACATTACTTGACCCCTATAATCTATTGAATATCCAGTTTCAATACGTTCGTATAATTCTCTCTGCAACAACAATATACCATTTGTCATGTCGAACTTCATGCACAAAGTCAAGGATGCCATGAGTGACCCGCATGACAGGGATACAGGCCGCAACTTGAGATCTTCCAACAAATTCGACGGTTAGTTATTTACTATACCCAGGCTGAAGGTAATATCGCGCCGTGATTCTAATGTTTCAATATATAGACTCCAGCGATAACTCCGCATCCTCTAACCCCTCCGCAATGAATCAAAATCCGAACCAGTACAATTCCTCCGGCATGGGCTCTGGTCCCGGCTCTGGCTATGGGTCTGGTGGTTATCAAGACCCCAAGTTTGACGGTTGGTTTCCGAATTCTCTTCTTCTTTTTCTTTTCCTTTTTCAGGAGCCTTTTGTTGACATAATATATAGATACTCGGAACACAGGGGGTTCGATCAATCCCGTGATGGGCAACAGGGGCGCTGGTACCGGCTCTGATAACTACGGATCGAACACGATGGGTCAGGGTCAAACCAATGCTGGCCCGCATGATTCGAAATTGGCCAATAAGATGGATCCTCGCGTCGATAGTGATCAAGGTAAGTTGAATCTTTTTTGTTGATAAGGGCCTCTTAGGTATGGTACGACACTTAGCATGTCGTATTGTCGCATTCCAATATCTCTCCCACGTGTCTTCTACTATATCCCCAGCCATATCCAGTCATGCACTCGTGACTAGTTTCTAGAGCCAGCAAGCTAACCCAAGTCTCGTATAGATAACCGCGGCAAATTTGGCGGAAACACCGGCCCGCAAAACACCGGCGGTGGTACTCGTGGTTTTAACCCCAATACCGCAAGCTCGATGCAACCGCCCGGAATGCAAGGTGCCGACAGCCATATGACTAGCGAGGAAAACTACAGCACCTCCACGCAGGAGCACAAGTCGCATTCCTCCACTAGCCACAATGCGCCCGGCCAGATGGGCTCGCAGCTTCAGCAAGGTTTTGACAGCGGCGCTGGTCAGCCGAACTTCGGCGCCGGCGCCGCTCCAGGTGGCAGTAGCTACAACGACAATACCTCGGGCATGAGGGGGCCATCTGGTGGTCAGAACACCGACCCTATGAACAAACTTGACCCTAGAGTCAACCGCTCGAACGAGCAACAAAACACTGTCGGCAACCAGCGGGGAGCGTACTAGGCCAGTTTAGTTTACTATCGTGATTGCCTACTATCGTGATCGTCTACTGTCGTTATCGTTTACTGTCGTTAGTGATTATTTGAAGTTTAATTCTATTTCTTGTACTACCTTCATTATGAGAATGAATGCCAATCTGAATATTTCGTTCAAGACGTGATAACCACGAACCACTTGTTCGAGAGCAACGGTGTTATGTAACTTAAGGTGGAGAGCAATCTTGCTGTCGATGTCGAGGATGCTCTCTCGAAAGGCTTTTTAACACTGGAGGTGGAGACATACTTTTTGATTGAAAGTCTCTTGCCCTCAGTATAAGGTACCGGAGGTAAAATGCGAGTATTTACTCCTCCTGTTGTTCTTCGCTCGGATGATATTAATTAAGACTAGTGGCTGTCAAAAACATCCGCCTTCGAATAGTTGGTAGCAACAGTAACATATTTGACCATTTGTATCGAGGCCTTGATTCTGAGGCGCAGGTATCCTATTATGATATGCTGCCAGTCTCAAGCACCTCCTTTTGGCATGGAGAATAACCTGGATCGAACTTGGGCCAATAATATCCAGGCGGCGAAGTTTTATTGCGTATCGTATGCTTCAGTTCAATTGTACTCGGCATGTGCTGGCCAGCAAGACACATACCCAAGGCTATATAGTAGTAGAATCCGATCTTTGAGTTTCGTTTAGTCTCTTTTTGGCTCCATCAACGTGCCCTCTCCATTTCTGGAAACCTTGCCTTAGAGCTGGGATGCTACAAGCCACAAGTGCGGTTGATATCTCCACAATGGAACAATAATATATCGGCACGACATCCCAGGATGGGGCACGACCCTTATATAGGTGGACCACGTATGCTAGTCGCACAGAAGCAGCAGCGCATGCCCTATTTAAATGAGTACATGAGATTTCCCACGCGTGCTAGGGAAGAGAGACATACGATATTCCACCGGAACAAAGGAGGCCTAAAATGGCTATCCTTTTGCTCAAGGCAAGATGAAGACCTGTTTTGAGAGTAAGTACAGTGAGCCACTTCAAAGGAGCCTTAGGATAGAGAGTGTCAACTGACCAAGTATATGTTTGACAGGCAACACAACAATCCAAACGTTGGTTACCAAAAAGGTGACGGCCACATCGCACCAGAAAGCCAGAACTGATATACACAACGCTTGGTGCGCATATTCAGCAACCCACCAAGTTCCAGTGGGGCTACACTGGAATATGGCGACAAACATGAAGGCAATGCTCATCAGTGCAATAAGCACAATGCTGAGAATGAGCAAAATGCGAAGGGCGCGGAATATTCGAAGATATAAAAATAATATCGAAACTTTTATCAATCCGCTTGACAGTATGTATAAAACTTGAGTGGCTAGTTGAGTCTTTCTTACCGGTCAATTTTAGTTTCTTCAGATCTATCAATTGACCTACCTTTCCTAGAGCATTGGGATTGCTCGCTTCCTTTTTCCCTGTTCCAAAGTCCACCCCTAGGAAGTGTCATGACAACAGGAATTTGAGCGCAAGGAAGATTTCGCACTAACCTAAGCACGTGGAGATAGTCATCCCAATGGCAGTTATGGTTGCGGCCAAAGCACACCAATCATCCATCCCAGATGTATGGAAAATAAAAATGCGTACGATCAACCTCATCGTGATCACCATGACAGTGATAAGCATAAGTATGGAAGTGACCAGAATGAGGGCTACCCCTCGGTCTTGGGTTTCCTAGAATTTCATCAGAGACAATTAATCAGAGCAGGAAATGAGCTCAATAGTACCTCTCTAACGCCCAAATTAACCATCTTTAAACCTTTGCTATCCTCGTCTTGAGACAGCGAACAAGAAACCCCGTTGATTGGCGGGAAGAAATGAATCTATCCGGTGTTTAAGATCATGAAGGACACACCGCATCTCAGGTAAAAATCCTTGTCGCTTTTATTCCATGTAGGTTGAACGACGAGAATACTGCCTAATTTAAAGATGCCAGCGTAAACGTGCTGCTGACATTGCAGCAGAGCAAGCGTGGGCATCTCCATGTTGGTTTTCAGGATTTCCATTTGTGGCGTATCATGTCGTCATGGACATGTGTGGTCGCGATTATCCGAAAGTATCTCCTAACACGGAATTACACCCGTATAACCAATACCGAGTGTGGCAATTTAGGAAGGCGTAATACGTTAGGCCCTATTCTTAATCATTAGCCGCTGTCACTTTTGTGACCCTATCTCGTCGGTCACTTTCCTTCCACATGCCCAGTTGATTTTTTCGCTTACTAGCACTATACTGCATGACCAGGTTCTTATCTTGTCATTTCGTTACGGTAAAATTAATAAGAATACTAAGCTATGTATTTTCTATAGGTCTTTTTATTTTCTTTACCTGATTATATTAAGCTTTGCTTGTATATGCTAAGCGTATCTAGTCAAAAGTTTACCTCAAAGATCTCATGCTGTTATGTTTCACTGTAGCCCTCCAAAACCCAGCTCTAAGTACCCTGGCCAAGTTAATCTCTGTTGATTGTGACCCTGATGTGGGCAGAAATATGGATTGGCACACAAGCCGCTACTCCTGCAACGAGGATCACCTATGGCGTCTATTTGCGCAACCCAAATAACTAAAACAGCATCATCGGTCAAATCAATTAAATAAAAATCTTACCAAAAATCTATTCTTCAAATCACGCAGGGAACTACCAACGGATTTTCCCACATGGAAGCCACGCACCCCGCTCGGAAAACCCGAGCACTGGATCCGGGGGAATTGCCGACTATAAATCCCCCCACATGCCATATCTTGAACTTCAACACAAAACCACACGCCATGTCCCTCGAGGCCCCCCTCACGGTCCTCTACAAAAAGATCAATGGCAGTCAAATCACAACAGACATCTACATCCCCACGACCGACTCGTCCGAGAAAAAGAAATACCCAGTCGGTGCGTTCGTACCTGGATCACGCGCAGTCACAGATATAAACACATTCAAATCTAATCAAGTCTAATAGTAATCAACATCCATGGCGGCGCCTTCATGCTCGGCCATTCACGCATGGTCTCCATGCCGCAGATAACAGACTGTCTCGAGCGCAAGTGGATCGTGCTGGTCCCAAACCACCGCCTCTGTCCCGGAGTGAGCCTGCTTGAAGGTCCGATGCAAGACATCCGGGACCTGCTGACATGGGTGCACGATGGCCACCTCGACGCAGTTCTTCAGGACCAGGGGCCGTATAGCGCAGACTTGGGAAATGTAGCGGCGTTCGGGACATCGAGTGGAGGGACTTTGGCGTTGGGGTTGGTACGTCGATCCCTTTTACTTTTATGCTCGACGGTGAAAATCTAATACAAACAGGGCTTCAACGTTTCCAAACCAGTCAAGGCGATTCTCTCGCTCTACGGCGCTGTGCATTTCACACACCCGTTCTGGAAAACGCCGCTGCCGCACGTGCAGGCTAAATTACCGCCCGATCTCGAAGATTCATTCCTCAGAAAGATCTACGATGAAATCCCCGTTCCGACAGATAGTTCTGTCTCATTAGAAGGACAGTCCGAGTCTGGGGCTTCAAAGGGACCGAACTTCTCACGGCCGCGCGATGCATTTGCTTTTACGCAGATCGCGTCCGGGAATGTGCTGGCTGCTATTTATCCGGACTCGGAGGCGAAGGATCCTACCTTCCAGGCCGTGGACCCGGTGCAGAATGTTGGGTCGAAATTTCCCCCTACCTATATCGTGCACGGACTTGCCGATACGATGGTGCCGATTGATTTAAGTCGGGAGCTTTTTGCTAGGTTGAAGAAGGAGGGTGTGAAGTGTGGGATGACGGAGGTTCCGGACGAGGAGCATACTTTTGCTGCTATGATGAAGGTTGGGTCGAGAACTTGGTGGTTGCAGAGGGAGGGCTTTGATTTCTTGGAAGGTATTATTGGAAAGGGCCCTCAATGAATGTACAGTAAACTGCCTGTCCAAGATCAGGATCCTCCACCCGCACCTCCGAGAGTCAGGGTCCAACCTCACCGACCCTGACCCGGACCCCGACCCTCCGAGGGTCCTTTGAGGGTCACCCGCGGAGGGTCGGGGCTAAGTGGTGGTGTAATAGTGTCAAGAGACATCTAGAGGTAAAGAATTGTTGCTACTACTCCCGGACACCTAACATTTGAAGAAAGCAAGTTCGGTAAAGACATGGTAGTCATGAGGAGACTTGGGAAATCTATGAAAATAAAATTCCTGTAAAAATGGCGTTAAAACATCGGCTGCTTTATTTAAACAAGTATCAAGTTCCTAGTTTGCTGCCGGAACGTTGATATAGAGTAGTGGTGCATGCTGCTGGGTTCCCAGTGTATCCCGCTCTCCCACCGTGCCTTGCTCCCAAGGACGCTTCAGGGTACACTTCCATGCTAAGGCGGGCTCAAAAAACATGTTTGTGATGATATCACCTGCCTCGAGATGGTAGAGCTCCATGATCCGCTCGTTAGTGAGAATGTTTGCATCCTTAACGCGCTGGTATGCCTCCTTATTATCGAACATGATATCAAGCGTCAACTCGAAAGGTCCCGAGTTCTTGGAGCGAATGATCTTAGCAATCTCGAGCATGGTGCATTCTTCTGGCGGAAATGGCTTGGATTCTAATGGCACCAAGGTTTCGGATTCCAATTGTATCAATTGCTCTTCGGTGATTCCTGGGACAGGTCGGCTCTGGGCATCATTGTGTACAACCACATTCGAGATGGGGAAGAGGCTCAAATTCTCGCCAGGTTCCAAGTCCATCAAGTGATAGACATTGAATCGGAAGACGGGCCCAGCCGCGATTTCGTGAGGTGAAAGTGGTGACGCAAAGTTGCCGGTGGTAGCAACTTGGTTCTTGTATGGCATGTGGAGGATAGAGGCTCGGCAGTTGTTGGCGATGGTGTAAGAGAGGTCTTGTGTCGGGGCCACAACCTCGCCCATAATACCCAATTCATGCGGTGCCGCGCGAGTAGGTTCCAGTGGCCCCATTGTTCCATTGCGACCATATAAATGGAAGATCAATTGGCACTGAGGCGACTGGTCCAGCTCTGGGAAGAGGTTTTGCGTGTAAGCGCGAGCATCAGACAGAAATTCGTCAATCTGAGAAACCAATATCGGATCACGAATGCCACCAATGAAGACAGTTCGGTAGCCAAGTTTCTCGACACCTTCTAGCTTTATTTGGTATACTGGCGTGGGCACAAATCGAGCACCGCTAACGCGGACAGTCTTTTCTGTTAGCTGCTGGTAGGAGGCGCTTTCCAGCTGCAGTACACCTCCAGGTCCAGGCAGCTTATCGGGCCGGGTCTTTTCGTATAAAGTGTGGGCAGCCACGGACAGGGGAGTGCAGCGCTCCCGAGGAGAAAGAGGCGTGAGATCGAAAGACGACTTGCGCATAGTTGCGATCATGGATCGACCCTTGGGAATAGCGCAGATACCGCCGCACTCCATGATCTTTCCCATATGCCATGCAACACCGGGCTCACACCCATGGTGCATAGAGAAGGCTGCGAAGGGAGCAGGGTCGTATGAACGACCCCCAAGAATAATGTCCGGATTTGACTCCAGAGCCTTGAGATATCTATTCCGGTATTTAGCTGGGGACAACGATACCAACCATTAAATACTACTCACGGCTCAGCTCCCATCTGAGCTACAATGTCGACTGCGCGGTCTATGTCGTCGACAGTCAACTCCTTGACCGGGCCGCAAGGTCCAACTCTTTTGCCGTCGATGCGGCTCTTGACCAGATTGCGATCGATGCCGGAGGAAATTTTAGCGATTTTGAAGGAAAACCCATTCTTCTTAGCAATTTCCTGCACCATCTCCAGCATCTCCTGAACATGATTGTCACTGCCATCTCCACCGACAGAGCCTATCAACACCTTGATACCGTGATAGAAACAAGCTTCAAGGATCGGCGTGAGGTCCCGAATGTAGGAATCGCGTCCGCAGGTCATCTTACCGAGACCAAGTTTGTACGGGCCACCATCAGTTGAGCCACTGTCGACAATAATGGCCTTTGGCTTGAATTGCTTAACGCCGTACCAGAAGTGGTCGAGGCGATAGCCATAGCCAAGCATGGCATTTGGTGTGAGGATGCTGTACTCGGTCATTTTGAAGGTAGGATGAAGATTGCCGTGGCCATCAATGAACTTATTTGCACTTTAGCACTGGATCTATTCTGTATAAATACTTTCTTTTGCAAATCGGGTCAATAGGGCAGGTGTCTGTATGTCAGTCACATTATCCCCGCAGCGGCAAATCAAAGTCCCCAACCACCCCGCGGTGGAGTCCATTCGGCATCATGCCGAGCAAGTCTGGGGACCAACGCCGAGACAAACAGGTCGGACCTATTCCGCTCGGGAACATGCCATGCATCGGTCATTCGGAGATATGGACAATATTTCAGGAAATATGCATGTTGACGATCGATTTCGCTGCTGACAATATGCACCCTATATCCCAGCGCGACCGACTAACTAGGCGCTCCATTCTCCATAACTCTTTTTCACTGCTGTCCTTTTTGCTTCTGGTTAAAAGAAAACCTGACGGTTTTCATTGACGATGAGTATCCAAATAGATGATCTTCACCTTGATTTCAAGGCAAGTGGATATTACACATCCGCTCGGGATGCACCTCGTTATTCCCTGACAATACCATCATCTTCTAACCTAGCCTCGTCGCCTCAATCGAACTCATCATCATCTATTATATACAGACCGCATTTCAACGAGCTGCCCTTGCAGCCTCATCACCCGAAGGGCTCTGCGTGGGGTCTATGGGGTGCCGATGACGAGCGCGGTACGCTGAATCTTTTGTCGGAAGATGTCGTTCGCGCCTCCGGTCAGGAGGTTTTCGTGGGAAAAGTGGTTAGCCTTAAGTGAGTGGAGGACTTAATCGTCGTGTGTCTAGGGATTTCAGATACTCACAACTCATGCAAGTTTGCCATTGGACGTTCCTCTTAAACCAATGAATCCCCGACGGAAGAAATGCTCACACACGATAATACCGAAAGGCCACGCAAACGACGATGAGGCTAGTCCATCTGGCTCTAGCATAGATTCACAGACAATCCCTTACTGACTTATTCCCGCTAGATTGATTTCAATACCCAAAGCTCGAGTCACTGGGACGGCCTGCGTCATTTTCCTTACTCCGACGCGAAACTTTTCTACAATGGGCTCACACAGGACGACATTTCCGGTCCAAATGCGAGTACAAAAATCGGAATCCAAAGTCTGTACATGAGCCCTTGCATATGATAAAAATACTCATTAGCTTTCTACAGACATTGCTACAAACCCTATAGTATCGCGCGGCGTTCTCCTAGACTGGTACTCATACGCCCAGCGCGAGGGAATACTTTGCAGCCCTTTCACCAACCAAAGAATTCCCCTCGCTCATCTTGAAAAAATTGCAGCCGAGCAAGGTGTCAGCTTCCGTCAGGGTGATATCCTGCTCATCCGAACGGGGTGGACGGCGATGTATCACCAACTTTCGGAGCAAGAGAAAGAAAATCTGGGTGGACGGGATGATAGAGCCTCCTGTGGAGTTGAAGCGACAGAGGAAAGCATTCGATGGCACTGGGAACACGGCTTTGCTGCTGTTGCTAGTGATACTGTTGCTTATGAAGCTTGGCCATCGCCTAAGGCGTGGGGTGTCAGCATGCATGAGGTAAGTCATCCTCCGAACTATTTGGTCGTAGCAGACATGCGTTGTTTATGGTACTGATTTGAATAGGTTTTCCTGAGTGGCTGGGGAATGCCAATTGGAGAATGCTGGGACCTGGAGGAGCTGAGCCGCACTTGCAAGTTCTTGGGCCGATGGACTTTCATGTTGACAAGCCAGCCACTATGTGTGCCTGGTGGAGTGGCTAGTCCCGCCAATGCTACAGCTATATTTTAGATAGTATAGAGTATAGGACTTTGATTTCGTTATAGGTTCTATAGTGCACACGATCTTTGAGGTTTGAATGTGTTGAATATAGAAAGCGACTTCTTCTAATATATCGGTACAGACACTCAAAGCAATTGCTCAGCCAGTTCTTTCGAGTCCACCTCTTTACTCTCCGGCCGTCGGGTCTTCAAGGTTCAGTTCGTATATGTCTCATTCTATATATTGTAATACCGAGGCAAAAGATCTCTTGATAGTTATGACTCTATATGACTAGTGTGTGGATACCTAATCATAAAATCAAGTCCACTGTTCACTCTAACCTTGTAGGGAATGGCAGGCGAAGAGACGAAAAAGGCAAGATCTATATGTTGCGCATATTTCAAGAGCGAATAGAATATATTTAGAGGTCTCGTCCTCATATCCTCTCTCTCGAGAATTCCATTAGACTCCGTTTTATCATCATACGGAGAAATTTCAGAGTTGCCAGTAGCCGCTAGAGAAGTAGATACAAAGATTTGTGTGTTATATATTCTCGTTCCCGCGTCCAACTTCCTATTCCAATCCACTTTGTCCGGTGTCATTCGCTAGTTCGCTCGACGTCGTTATTGCCAACTAAAATGTTCTTGTTGCCAAACATGATCTCCCAATTACCGAACACGCTTTGGTTGTTGCCGAGTATGACCCCTTCAGCCCATATTATTTTCCATGTTATGCCCGCTCGCCTTCGCTCACAAGATTTCTCGGAACTCTCCCGGACCCATATCCTCCTCTGCAGCGCGCTTGACCTCAAATTCAAAATATTAACCATGAAAACTAGATAATGTATCTCAAACCGGCCTCCTGGCTTTCAGGAGAACTCATATCGACCTGTTGGCCCTCACGAACAGGTCCATGAATACGATCACGGCGCTTGTTTTCGCGCCAAAGGAGGAAGCTCAGAGTCGCCGCCGTCACAGAGGACAAAAGTGCAAAGGAGCAGCACACCCACGATCCACGACGATAATATGGAGCATCCGAGGATGGGAACATGTTTGTTCCCAAAAGTGGACCGCATTGTCCGACTGTCATCATGATCCACAAGCCGCCAGCTTTGCTGGAGCCGGTCGAGTTGGTATTGGAGTTCCATACCAACACGACAGAGGTGGTGACAAAGATCAAAACGGCTAGGAAGCAGCCAAGGTAGCGGGGAGCCACGGTTTCGGTCGTACCCAGAAGGATGAATCCGACCGCGGAGAGGAGGGAGAAGAAGGAGCAGAAGGGGCCACGAATGCGGAGTTTGTCAGAAAGAAGCGAGATAGCGATAATGAGAATGAAGCACAGCAAATAGGGAGGAGCGGTAATGCCATTGGATTCCACTTCAGTGAAGCTTCCCATCTCGGAGACAATGGTTGGGAGGAAGAGGGGCAGAGAGGCAAAGCTAACGTTGTTGCAGAAGTTCATCAGCGCGAAGAGATAGTCTGGTAAAAGTGTTCGTTATTTCAAAGTCTCTTCCAAAGGGTAATCAAGGCAGCATACTTCTATAATCTTTGAATGCGTCACCCAGCTGGCTCAGCTGGAGACCTTCGTTCTTATAATCTCCAGGCTGGCTGTTCGCGAAAGCCTGAGCAATTTCACGCTCGCGCATGTTTAGAAAACGAGCAGTAGAGGGTGAATCAGGCAAATAGAACCAAGTAAGGAAAGCCAGCAGCACTGTGGGGACACCCTCGATAATGAATAGGAAACGCCAGTTCGAAATCTTGGAGTGAACATGTCCAAGGCCAAAAGCCAAAGCACCTCCATATGCATTGGCCAATGCAGATCCAGAAAGGAAGATGCCGAATCGTTTGCCAATTCTTTCGCGCGGGTAGAAGAAAGAAAAGTACAGGGGAATTCCAGGACCAAACATTGTCTCGGCCCATCCGAGGAAGAAGCGACAGGCCATGAGACCTTGCCAGTTGTAAGCCGTCGCTTGAAGGGTACTGGCAATACCCCAGTACAGTACGACAAAAGCCACCCATTTGTGCGGTTTGAAAATCTTCCACCCGAGAGTGTTGAATTGGAAGATAATGTAGGCAAGATAGAAGATGTTACCAAGCCACTCGTAACGGTTGCCCGATAGGTCGATGTCATTCTTCATGCCGACTAACTTGGCATTTCCGAGGTTCGATCTCTGTAATTCCACAAATCAGTTGTCAGTTCTAAAGATGAAAAAGAACACACGGTGGTGAATGAACAAAAACACACATCCAGAACAGAAAACGTATACAGCAGGAAGCAAAGAGGCATGAGATGCCAATCGAGCTTCCGAAGGACACCTTTGAGCTCTTCACGGGTGTAATCAGGCTCCGGGGTGTCCTTCGCATGGTCAACACTACCATCGACATTCTCGAGAGCGATACACTCTGGCTTCAATTCATCGTCATTTCTGGTGATCGTCATCCTGAATTCTTCACGTGAAGGAGACCAATGTAGAAAAAAAGGAGCGAATGATGAACTGACTCATCTTCCCCGGATTTCTCGGTTTTTATGTATCGACTATCCCGTTAGTGACAGAAATGAGCGTTTCCCCATCCTGCAAGAAAAGTTCTGGCATCTCCCCGAAGGTTTATAGGCGGCGGCATCTCACCGAAAGCCTAAGCAAGACCACCGGGTATACTTGCGGTTCGCTTACGGGGGCTAGCAGTGGCGGCGAAAGTGGAGTATGTGTAGACGATCTTTGCTCTAATCATCGGTTGGGAAAGCCTCACCCCATCTTTTCGCGGGGATGTAGCCTGGCGGGTCAATGGTTGCTCGAATAAGCCTAGCGGTAAGACCGTCTCCGCATTTATTAGCGCTGGTATGCCGCCAGTCCGACCCAATCGCACTCCGTAATTTTAAGTAAAGCTTGGTATTTTTACTACTGTATGCACTGTAAACCGTTAATGCTATTCCCTATGGCTCTACTGATACATATTGGCATGATAGACGGTATCAAAGGGGGTCCACCTGTCGTTGTCCGGGAGGAACCCTCCTCCTGCATTGAAAAAATCCCAATTTCCCCAGGACACATCCATGTCCATCGCTTGAGACATAAGTCTTCCGATCTCATCTTCTGGGATCTGGTCATACGATGGAAGATCGTGGGGTTGTCCATTGTTGATCACTCCTACCGGCCCTGGGCTACTCAGGTATCGTCCTGCGACCGCCGGTATGTTGCGGGTCAGACGGTGCACCGGGGAGCCCAACTGGCTATGAGATGTCGGTGTCGTGATCGGCGGTCCCCCATACGATGTTGGTGAGTCATCCGTAATTCCGAGAGATTGCTCTGGAGTATCAATCAGCGGTGCTTGTTGGGGCGCACTTTGAGGACGCTGGTCCAGATGAGCTCTAATGATATCAATACTCCGCCTAATACCGGGGGTCTGTCTAGCTTCTGACTCCAACATCTTGAGAGTCGTTGAGAGTCGATTAGCGGCAGCGGTCGCAACGGAAGGATATTCATGTCCAATTTGTTGAATGTCGATCGTTGCAGCAGTGTACACACAATAAGAGACAAGATAAGGCTGATTTTGGAAATTGAAGGCCCGTTCGTACTGTCGGAAAAACTCGTTAACTTTCGTCGCTTCTTCAGTGCATACTTTCTGCGCTCGAACCGCCAGAGCATTGTCTTGAAGTTTCGAGTGCATTGACCAACCGAAAAATGGCCGGAAGAGTAGAATGAGCATGGTATGATAAAGTATACTAACAAGCGTCAGTAATGCATTAATGAAAGTTTGATGATGAAAATTCACATACTTGAGGCAGAAAATATGAGGTGGAAGGCAAAATGTGGAGGACGCTATCGGCTCTATTCGGAGCGGCTCTGGCAAATTTTGATAAAATGAGCGAAGTTTGGTCTCAAGTTCAAAGATATTCTGTAACTTGAGATGTTGAACACTTTCGCTGTAGACTTTTTGGTAACACTCATTAACGATCTACGGCAAAAGTGAGTATCTAAGCCATCAACAGGAGAATGAGAAGGCACTAACCTTCGCCAGTTTAGAGAAATGCATAAAATTTAACGAGTTATAGGACTTGGTCGAGGGGTAGGTACTTCCAGCATCTTTCAAGTAGAATGGTGTCCATGTAGCATCATTGTCGGATGTATCGACTAGAGATTATTAGTAGTGGATTTCCTCGGGTCACGATAATGGACGTACACAGACTATCAGGAGAATATGGAAGATCTGTCAAACAGGGTGCACGACCCAAGCAAAGACTTATTGACCTGATCATGTCTCATTAGCTTAGATCGACCTCATCATTTTCAGTTTCACACATACTTATCCCAAGTGAATGCAGACAAGTAGAGGCGCTTCTGGACTTCCAAATCATCAGGCTCAATGCCATCAGGGCAGTTAAGATTACCCCGGTAGCGGTGTAAGCCAAGATCAGTGACCATTCGAATAGCCTTGGTATAGTCAGCAAAAAACATCATATCAGATGAAGAGGAGCACCAACCATTCCAGTATATAGCCACCCCTCGCTACTTTTTCCAACGGCACATTGACGACCACCAAGAATCAGGAGACCTTGAATAGTACAAATTTTCGGCTTCTCCTGCCCCATTTCTTCTAAAAGAAGTAACTTGGCTTTACGCAGGAAAGATTCGCCTCGTCCGATGACAGCAAACTTTGGATCATCTTCTTTAATATGACGACAGGCGTGAGCAAAGATGACATTCAGCAGGAATGGGGAGAAGTAGGGACCGCCCAATGCCAAGTCGCGATAAAAGCCTATCATAAATATTTAGCGAGCTATCATTATATTACCAGACTAATAAGAGTGACTTGCATCGGCGATAGACGCAGTTGTGTAAAGGTGCCTGCCATGTCCAATAGATCTGCAACAGGGTGGTGCATACATCCTGATCGATATCTGTGTATTGGTGCAGATTATTCAGAGCGATCTTCTCGAGGGAGTCCTGGAATCTGGCATTTGATGCAAGCCATTTACGATGGTAGTCCTCGTTTGCTGTTGGCTTTTGTCCTTCCACTCCAGGGCCTTTCGCGGCACTGCTCTCACTTGAGTGGAGTGGGTGGAACCTTGACGTCGCACCATAGTACTGTAATTATCCATTAATCAGCACCATTTTTCTGTGAATAAATAATAACAAGTAATGGCGAAAAGAGGCAAAAGAATTGCAGTATACCCACCGTGCCATGCTCCCCGACCGTAAAATTCGGTGACTCTCCGGATTGCTCATCGATGCAAGGTTCCCTATCAGGCTCATTCACATATTGAGATGCCTCTGTCATCCGATCCGGCGGGTTTTCCGTCAAATCCAAACAGTCAAACCCGCGAACAATGTCTCTAAGTTTTTGATCACGGTCTTCGGGACAAAGGTCAACAAGTTCGCGCAACGAGATTTCCAAATCCCGCACACGCTTCCTTGATTGGTGCAGCTGGTTAAGTAGATCAGCGTTGAAGCTATGGCTTTCTTTGTAGCTGCATATCTCTCTTGTCTTGGCACAGTTCGCGCAGTTCGGTTTCTTGCCGTCGCATTTGATCTTCCGGCGTCGGCACATTAGGCAGGCGAACCCGTAGCGGCGGGCTTTTGCGGGACTTCTACCCGAAGGACTGATGTCCTTGATACTCCCTGCACTCAAGGACATTTTTCCGATGTGGTTCAATTCATTGGGTATTGCAGGAAGGCAAGTCTGTCAGGCGTGCACGGCGTAAAGGTCCGGCAAGATTCCGAGGTGGGCATACGTATTAGTCATGACTGCCTCTTGCCAACCGTGGACGCTTCGGGAGTGCATGTGGTACCACCACATGGAAGGTCTTGGCACCGCCATTTGGAAAATAGGCTAAGCCCTAATTAGGCCTCCAAATGGCGGCATCATCCGTTACCAACGGTATCAAAACACCTAGATTACAGTAGGGTGTAGGGCTATTTTACCGCTTATACTATATACACGTTCCACTACCCTCATATAGATCATCTACGGCGGTCAATCTGAATTTATTATAGCTCTATCCTCGGTATTAGATCACTTCTGTACTGCGTGAGCTTGCTGCGATTTCAGGCTATCTTGAGTAACGTGGTAGGAGGGGACTCCAGAGGTGCTTCAAATGAGGGTTCTGAAAACAATTCGTGAACCTACGTAGGGAAATGTGCATGACAGTCTGCCTTGCTTGGCACGCGGGGCTCCAGGCCACCGGGCCAAACCCAATAAGGAACATTCTGCGCAACGTGCATTTGAGCCGCCGGCATGCGGCGAAACACCAACCGCTGCCCATGATCAACGCACGATCTACTCCGATATCTTGGCAGGTGGTGTTGTTTATTTTTTTTCTCCGCCTGGTTCCGCCCAACATTGCCACGGCCCTTAGCGTCATGCGTCGGACGCAATATCTCACGTTTATTATTTCGGCTGAATGCGTAAGACCGCCACATGTAACATAACCCAAAGTAAGCGCAATCTGATTCGCTTTTTTAAAAAAGTTTCACTAGAATATAAGCAGCCCGACGTAAGCAGCGATCCAACCACCAAATATATCTATGCCGTTGCTGCCCAGGTGCCTGGAGCTACAGTCCTGAGTTGAACCTTTCTGAATTATCTTTATATTGTCAGAATACCTTCTGAACTACGGTGTCACTGATTTTTAACACACCCCACTATGTCGGACTCATATATTCTTATCACAGGGGCAACCGTGATCTCTATGGATGTATCGAATGGAGAGCCCCTGCTCTGCGACATTCTAATAGAAAATGAAACAATCAAGGCTGTCGGCCGAGACCTTACCCCGCCGAGTGACGCGAAAGTGGTCACTATCGATGCAAAAAACTGCATTGTAGCACCGGGCTTCGTCAACGGCCACCATCACATGTGGCAGCATCTCCTGCGGGGTCTCACGGTAGATTGGACTCTTTTTGGCTATTGCTGCCACCTGCGGAGCGTCTACGGAAGTTTGTACACACCAGATGATGTCTATTTCGCCAACTACGCTGCTGCATTGAGTATGCTGAATAACGGCGTCACGACCGTTCTGGACCACTGCCACGTTATAAATTCGCCCGCACACGCTGACATGGCCGTGAAGGGTCTGAAAGATGCTGCTATTCGAGGCACTTTTTGCTACGGGTTCTATCAGAACCCAACAGTACCTGGCGATCTGGCCAGCACTGCGATGGATACATTTGACCAAGCCGCGCGAGCTAATGATGCTCTCCGTGTGCGCCAGGAACATTTCCCGGACAATGATCCCAGCAGTGCACTTCTCACCTTCGGAGTTGCATTGAATGAGCCGCCGCTGCAGCCCCAGGAGAAGAATATCGAGGAATTGGTCATCGCGAGAAAGCTGGGAGCCAGAATCGCCACTGTACATTCTTCAGTGATCTCCTCTCACGGGGCCCCCAAAGCTGAAGTCATCCAGCAGTTTTCTGATGCGAAGTTGATGGGGTCGGACATTGTGTTCAGCCACGGGGCTTGGATGACAGATAGCGAGCTGGCTGCAGTCCGGAGTGCTAGGGCTGGTATCGTCAGTACACCTGATACGGAGCTGCAGATGGGCATGGGAACTCCTATAGCATGGAAAGCGGCCGATCTGGGCTGTCGGACGTGCCTTGGACTTGACATTACGTCGAACCACGGTAATGACTTTATGGCGCAGATGAGGCTAGCACTTCAGACACAAAGAGCTCGCGAACATGATCAGACGGTACACAGGGACGTCCGCAGGAAAGCAGCGGATGTATTACGCATGGCAACGCTGGGCGGGGCAGAAGTTATGCAGATGGAGTCGGTGATCGGTTCTATCGTTCCCGGTAAAAAGGCTGATTTGATTATCTTCCGCTGTGAAGATATTGACACGGTGCCCGTTGTGGACCCTGTCGGGACCGTGGTCTTTCATGCAGCGCCGGGGAATATTGACACGGTTATTGTCGACGGAAAGATTGTCAAGCAAAATGGTCAGCTTGTGGGTATTGACTGGGGCTCACTTCGTGATCAGATAGTAAGCAGGTCTCAAAGATTGAGGGACCAAGCAGCCAAAGTCGATATGGGCAAGTCGGAATCTATATTCCACTCCCTGTTCGAGAAAGCCATGCAAGAATGAGAGCCACCAAGTGGCAAGTGTTGTTGCAAAAGCAGATAATTATCCGGTTATTCTGCAGGCTGCAGATTATCACACTGTACCTATGCGTGGGTAGTGAAAGCAATATTTGCTCCGATGGGATTTGTATTCAGTTCGGATTTTAACATGAAACATGGGCAAATATACTTTTACCTATGAAAAGGACTTCTTGATCTCTTAAGTTAAAGATGGTAAAGGTCAAGGGTATACTGAGCTTAAATTTCAAGAAACCTAGCCATAATCTACAATTTTTACCTCCAAACACCAGCTTTGTCAAATAGAAATAAGTGTGCTAATGATGATAATAATGATGATGATAATAATAATAACAAACATATATATAGGCTATTACTAGAGGTTCTATCTAATACTAGCACTTTTGCTGCTTTTGATAACCTAATATTATAGGTTTAGATATAATTCACTTATAACATATGGTTTCTCTCTAACAGATGGCTATATTATAACTGGAAGTTTACTGTATATACTTATACCTTTCTATGTGAAGTATAGTGCACGTGGTCAACTGTACTGAGATGATTCTACATACTCGATTTGAAGGGCAAGTACGGCTTCATAGGCACCTACAAGCGGACAATTTCCTCCAGTAAAGAGCCCCTTCGACCTCATCTTCTGTAAACCACGAAAACATCATATTACACTAATACTCCCACTCGCTCACATGCAATGTTGCAGAACCAGCCCGCAGATGCAGCAAAAAAGAAAGACGCTCCAGAGATGTGAAAAGACCATGTACTATACATTGCTGTCCATGACTCATATCCTAGTTCTGCCGGAGAACTAGATCATTCCTCCACAGTCAGGTCCCCGGGCTCTGCGCCCGGCGGAATCCCGAGTTGTGACACGATGCGATTGTATCCAGACATCGCTCGTTAGCCATCGGTCGTAGCCATTCTTCGTCGGGCTCTTCATCAAGAAGAGTAAGCCGTATCCGTAAACCGTAATAAATCGTCAAAGTCCAACGCGTCCTCCGGAGGACAGTTCAGTTCAGCCAGTGAACCTAGCGATGCGACTTGGAACTCTCATACCCGGAATCCGGCCAACGACCGGCGTCAGACGAAGCAGACGAGCCCCTCGCAGAATGTCTGGGGCACGCATACCCCACCAACACGGTCTTTTCCTGCACGGCGTGGCCGCGTTGACCGTAGGCGGAGCAGGGGTCAATGGAGTGTTTGAAGTAGACGCACTTGCAGACGGAGTAGCGCTCGACGACTTTATAGCACATTTTGAAACGGAAAGCTTGGAATACGACGACGGTTGACAAAGATCGTGACGGTGACGGTGACGGTGACGGTGACGGTGACGGTATATGAAAAACGAGGTGAAATGTGGGGGGAGTATTAATGCAAAAGAGCGAAGCCGTCGAGATCCAGCCCGGAATTCGAATTAAGGGAAAAAAAGAGCGCGCTGAATGAATGGCGCAGAAAGCCAAGGTCGGTGGAAACATATATAAAGAAAGCAAAGCAGCGAAGCAGCCGCAGAAGCCAGAAGCCCCTCAGTCGGGACCTGAGGGATCGCAGATCCACAGCCAAGGTACGTAGCTGCAAGGCATCCCGCAACGTCCAGCCCTATGGGAGCCCCAGGCAGAAAGCAAAAAGGCACGGAAAAGACCGATGGGTCATTGACGAATACGAGCGTATCATTGTGCCGATCCACTTGGTCTGTGATCCGCACGTCTCCATTTAGTAACGGACGAATGCCGGAGATCGGGGATGCCGAGGATCAGGACCACGGGCCACGGGCCACCTTGGTGGTGTTTGGTATAGTGTCGGGGGAGTCATCTGGAGATACCTCACGTCAGAGGCTCCGTGGCTAGGAGACGGTGAGAACAGCGTTAAGCGGGAGAATTCAAGCTCGGAATTCGCTGCGAGAGTCGGTGAGGGGCTGGTGCGAGGCTGAGGGGCCCACTCGTTCTACTAGAGAAGTGATTTCATCGGGCGCTGGGTCTCCGCAACTGCGCCTCGTTGTCTACACCGTCTTGCTTGGTACCGTTGTTATAGTAAAAGACGCCGTTTATGCGCTCGATACTTGCTGTGTAGCGGTGTCCACGATCTTTGTTCGAAGTCCGGAAATACGGCGGAGTGTGCTAGGCTGCCACGTTCAGCTGCTGACGGACTAATTTGCGTGAACCTTGGGGACGTAGGGCTGAGATCCACCGCGGTAAACAGGGAACCGTGAAACCCCGGCCTGAGGTACCAGCCGCGCTCTACGATGTATCTTCTATGACTGTCAAACTATCATGGCACGTCCAACTACAGGCCCCTTAAGGGGAATGGATATAATCACACAAACCGGATTGACGATCCCTGGTTTTAAGATCTACAATCATATTCAGAATCACCTGAACAGACATTAAAATGCTAATGCAGGCCTCACCAACTCCATTAATCATACAAGCCCCCGCCGAGGGCCCTGGTCCCTTTCAGCTCACTTAAACGGCCCCCAACGACCCGAAGCTCAACCCCCTGGCCAGACCCAATCGCAACATCCGCAGCACATCCTCACCTCTAGTGCTCTCCGGTAGTCCGGCACGCCAGTCCCATCCTCGGGCCCGACCCGCCTCCTTGTCACCGGGTCGAGGGACGAGGACACCTGAGCTACCAGCTGAACCGGGGCCGGAGAACATCTCGTTTCCGATGACGGAGAATGTGGAGGCTGAGAGGTTAGAAATGGATTTTCTGAGGATCGTGCTCGGCGATAACGATGCGCCTTCAGGGGCATTGTGGTAGCCCAGCAGGGTCGAACGGAAACATTCCTCGCATTGGGCGAACACGCGCGGCGTCACGGTTTCCAGGTCCTCGACTGCGGAGAGGATGGTGAATTGTTGGGACACGGTGAGGATCGGGGTTGGTTCTGGGTACCCGTCAATATTTGGGTACCGTGCGCATATCGGATCGAACTTACGGTTGACGAATACAAGGGCTTCGCCGAGTAGTGCTAGGAGTCCGTCTACTTGCACGGCGGAGTCGCAACTTGGATCGAACAGGCCGCCGTAGATGTTGTCTGCGGCACTGCTGATTACGGCCGCGAGGGCCTTGGCGGCGGCGCGACGTCGGGCAAGAGGCTTGAAGCGCGGGAGTTGGCCTTCCTGGAGGTCCAGGGCCTCGTCGCGGATCTCGTAGTACCGGCGCAGGGTTGCGTAGCCACTGAGGTAGAACTGGAGGATCGCGGCGGCTTCTTCGTCAACGGATGCAATGGAGGTTAGACAGGCCTTGGGGTCTTTGATCAGGGAGCGAAGATTGGCGTCCAGATCGGCCGTCGCGGGGTATGCGCGGGAATGGACCAAACTGTAAGAGATCAACAAGTCCACGACCGACTTGACCTTGCGTCGGTTATGCGCACGGGCGTAGCAGATAAGTGCCAGGCCGAAGCTATCGGACTTGGATGCATTCGAGTCACCGAATCGCTGAGATCATTAGCAATTGCCTTTTCATCAATATCGAGAGAACATACCTCGGAGATCTTGCGTCCCGTCTCTTCCAGTCCCAGATCCGAGCACAGCATGACCAGCTTATCCATCTGGGCCACATTGTCCAGAGGCAGCTGGTCCACAATCTCCGAGACGGCCTTTTTCGTAGCACTAGCATCGTCGAGTCGGCTCAACACCTCCAAGGCCATTTCCCAGCCCTCCCGAGAACCGGTCTCATTTTCAATTGAACCTCGATCATTCAGACCGAAAGCATAGCTGCGCATAATGTCCACTCTGTTGAGCTCATGAGTAGCCAGCCCGGCATCCTGTCCGTAGGAAAGAACCATCAAATCATTGTCACTCAGGCCAGGCATCTTCTTCGAGTTTTCAGCCGATGTGAACCAACCGCCGAGACATGCCACTTCTGTTACGGCAGAAGCAACACACTGTGACCACGACTGCATCAACTCGACAACACCCTGCACATTACCCTCAAACACACTGGCCAGACCAACTTCCACGCTATTCATGGTGTTCACGCGGAACCCGGTATCGTCAGAGGGCTCGTTGGTGGCGCTGCCGAAAGCCAGATCCAAACGACGGAGATAGGCATCGCGCATGTTTCGATCCACGGATCGAATCTGACTCCTCGATCCGCGAGAACGCTGGAAATCATTGCTGGTAGTGCTGGCGCGGAAGTCGATTCCGGGTGCCCCATCATCATCCTCGCCATCCCACCAGGCAGTCAACCCAACGGTCGCCTCTACCCAGTCTTGAGAGTTGGCCTTGATAGTGGCCGGGTCACCAAGAATGATACGGTAAAGGGATCGCAGGCTTTGGTAGATGCTCCATGGGACACGACTCTCTGCCATGCGCGCGGATTGGCTAAAGGAGATTGGCTTCTGCCCGAAGTTCGACACGCCGAAGTTCATGGCCTGGAAGCCACGGTTCTCTTGCATTGGGGGAGCCTGGTCCCTCTCCTCGCCCTCGGCGAAGTCCTCAAGATCGTTCACCGCGGCAAGGACCCGCTTGCGGTACTGATTCCAATCAGGACCGGTGATATCCCAGTCATCGTCTTGGAAGCCGGGGCAAGAGTCGAGAATCGAAAGAGCTTTGTTCACGCAGCGCTGGATGTTCTGCAGTTGAACGCCTCGGTAACCCGACTGCGGCAGACCGTCCTCGAGGGCTGATCGCGCGTAGTTGAAATCGGCCGAGCGAAGAATCTCCGCAGCCTCGGCAAAGCGGCCGCGAAGGACTGCAGAGTTGATAATATCCCAGAAGTTTGATGAGGCGGTCGGGTTTGGCTCAACGTAGCGAAGTGCTTGGAGGTCCTTCGCTTGGGATGCGTGGTTACCGTTCAACCAGTCGAGGAGAATCTGAGGCAATGGTGTGGCCACGACAGATCTTTGCATAGCCTTGACCATACTGTTATGTCCGGTTCGAGCAGCAGGGTTGGAGGCGGTGGCGATTGGATTAGAGGCACGGCCGGGATGGTGAATTTGTAAGAGCAACGAGGCCAAGAAACTTGCCTTCACCAGATTCGGGGCCTGTTTCTCGGGGCCAATGCTGGATCCAGAGCCGTACGGCCGGATAATCCCACTGCGATCCGCGCAAATATCCCAGGTGGCTGCCAACTTGTTCGCAGTGTAAGACAGGACGAGATCGAGATCGAGATGCCCATATTTGATATCTCGCAGCTCGTCGTGCATTCGGCCGAGGGTATCCTCCGTGTTGATAATCATGTCAGCTGGCTCGTCAACAGCAGCCGGGCGGGATCGGGAAGCGAGGTTGTGCAGGATAGAAGGCATTGCCGAGGACTTTCTCGGGGAGAGCTTGGTCTTGCGAACGGGTGACTGCTGCGCCCAGCGCTCGTCGAGCTTCGGTCGTTTCGCATCATTAGGGTTTGTGTAGATCGGTTTGCGCTGGCCGAGCGCCGAGGACTGAGCTGGTAGCGGGTTTCCAAAGTTGGAATCTAAGAAGCTGAGACGATTCGAGGGTTCGCGAGTACTCATATCCATGTTTTCCTCTGCATCCTCCCCCTCCAGTTCTTCCTCCGGTTCCATCTCCTCGTCACCATCTTCGTATTCCTCATTGTATTCGCTCATTTCTGACTGCCCAAAGCCATTGGATTGGCCAAAGTTCATGGACTGTCCGAACGCACTTCCATTAGTCGACCCGAAGCGAGACTGTGACGCGGCGAAGGGTTTGGAGGCGGGCGCATTTGTTGTTTTGGACTTGCCAAACTCAGATCCAAAAGATGAGCCGAAAATGCTATCGTTGGTGTTGAAGCCTCCTGACTTGGTGAAAAGAGAGTTCCCGAACCCCTGTTGTTTTGAATGCGACTCGATCTGAGAGGTATTGAAGAGGTTCGATGTCGGATGCCCTTGGGGCGTGAACGAGTTTCCTTCTGACGGCGGCAGACCGGCGGGGGTCGTCGAAATGTTGCTCCATTGTGACTTTCCCTTATCCGGTGTAGAAGGTGGACTGGAATCATAAGGGACTTGGAAAGTCATTGCGGTGGTGTTTGCTGCCGGAGTGGAGGATCAACGGAGTCGACGAGAAACAACTTTTGGGCCGCAACTGCAGAACGGGGGCAGCAATGGCCCAAGAGTCCAACACGGAGAACGCAAGTTGGTGAGGAAGAAAGGAGTGGCAAGGCGGCAAGGTTAGGCGATGTTCATCACCGAAGCGCACGGTGTTTTTGTGATCGCTTGCTTTCACCTTGGACGCGTGAGAAGCCCGCGAAATTATGGGTCACGTGTTGTACTTTCGGCCTTGGAGATAAGGTTTATAATGATTAGTCATCTGGGCAACGCGTAGTTAGATGATCTGTTGACCACCCGCAGTGGAGCCATATTTAACCAAGCCGGTGCTAAAATTCATCTGTTGTCCTGCATCTCAACTTGTTGGAGCTCAGTTGTGATGCAGCGTTTGTCACGTCTTCTTAGGGTGCCCTTTTTCTGGCGGTCCCCATCACCAGCCCGAAAGTTTTTGCCCGGCGCCCTCCCAAGATAACTTCTTCCCCGTCAAATCGGCGATGTCTTTCATTCGAAGTATCAAGTGGTCGGAAAGCTGGGCTATGGTGGATGTGTCTGCCCATGTGGTGTAAGTGTGGATGACAGTGGAATGGCGATGAATTTTGGTGCACACAAGAATATAAAATCGTCGCCTTTACACTTCGCTGAAACTGTAGACGCCCATACCAACGACGGCGCTAATATTGTTGAGCACCGACATGGTTAGAAAACTTTTTTTAAACTTCTGTCTGCCTATCCGATATCTCGAAATTTAGGCGTCTTCCTCTTTGGTATTACCTCCTCAACAAAGAAATAGCCAGAAAGCTCCTCTCTGACCATCTCATCATCCCATCCCAACTCCCCAAATAGCCGTCCAATATTCCCAACAATTCGTTCGTCCCTGAAAGCTCTATATGAAGATCGGAAATCTCGATAAGCAGGCTTCGCTCCAACATCCAATAGCTTATGCACCAACTCTTCAGCCCCCAATTTCGCAGCCAGTTTCAATGCCGATTCTTTGCCATATCTTTGATTCACGTCCGCCCCGAAATCAATCAACAATCCCGCCATTTCCACATCTTTTCTTCGAAGAGCACTGATCAGAAGTGGCCGATAATTCACAAAGGTCACGTTCGGGTCCAACCCATGCGTCAAAAGCACCCGGGCAATATCCGTCCTCCTTCGTTTGCATTCAAACACAACGGTATAAAGCAACCTTCTAGTCTTGTATGTAGAGACTGAAAGGTCCATATACACATGATGGGTCATACCCTCCAGTAACTCCACATCACCAGCTCGAATGATCCAATTTAAAGAATCCACCACTGCATCTATCAGGCCAATCTCTGTGCACAACGCAATCCCGTTCCAGAAAAATTCTCGATTCCGAACCCCGAGCGCATTTCGCAAGCCAGTAGCTGCTTGATCCGATATTTTTCGATTGCAATAATTTCCCGACAAACAGGAACCTCGAATCCAAGCTTGAAATCCCTCCCAATTACCAGAAATCGCAGCAACTCGTAACACATTATTCTCCCTCACTCCGCCAATAGGGAAACGTTCGAGAAAATCCATTGAACAACCGTGGCGTACCAACACCTGGATCGTCTCCGCATTCGCATGCATCGCTGCCTCTTCCATAAAAGAAAACGGCTTATGTCCATGCTCCAAGCCAGTCATCATACCATACGCAAGCATCGTTTTCAGTGCAACAGTGTCACCGCTCCGGATGGCTATCTTCATGAGCCTGACGCAGATATTGCGTTCCGGTTTCTCACAAGAATCAGCCCAAGAGTGTCCATTCGCGTCCCCATGCTCTCCGTACATTAGGCCCCGGCGTCGCATGTGCTCTTCGTACCGAGTCAATTTGCTCCGGTAAATATCCGCATTGAATATCTCGGATATCAGGGGATCTGTTCTGGCCGGCCTCAGGATGTTGATTATGTCTGTGAGTAGCTTTTCGTCTTGGGGATTTGAGAGGATGGTGGTTGCGTGGCAATGCAGTGATTCATAAACGAAAACTGAAAAGGCACATGGGGTATCATGGTGCTTTTGGAGCTTGTCTCGCATGTATGCTTGCCACCAGGGGGAGGTTGGGGATGCCCAGGAACCGGGATCTTGTGGAATTTGTTTCCATTTTCCATCTGTTGGGAGATGAGAACTTATTTGGTCATTCCATGCATCTGAGGCTTGTTAGTATCTTGGTGGATGATGGCAACTTTTGGGAGAAGAGGGAATTAGGGGATATGTACGGTTTAGTTGACGTAGTTTCAGTATCTCTTGGATTGGAAGGATGTTGAGTGTTTCGTCGAGGATCAATAGAATGACCTCTGTGGGTAAATGCATGTTGGTATAGTTCGAAGACAAAAACTGTGGTGTGCGAGTGGAATGGATGATCACAAAGCGGGTATTTAAATCAACCTAGAGCCGCTTGGCGAGGCTCTAGTGACTACTGGCGCACAAGTGTTGCACTTTAGACGGCACAAGACATGACTCACGGGGAAATGGGGGCCAAAAAATGGAGACCGGCGATCGAGGGCCTGTGCCCGTGTGATCATCGCTCGACGCGAGACTCGGGTGCGCAGCCTCCACTGTCCTAGCCCGCGACTGCGCCGGTTTACTTTTCCCATCTTCTCTGGAGCCTCCCAGTAGACTCGACACGTTGCGGATCGCGGAATCGATGGGTCTGCATGCGGGAGCAGCCAGTTGTGGCCCGTGCGCAGCTGTGTTAATAAATACGCGCGACTCCTCGGCAGAGATCCGTACAGTTTTTTCGTGTGTTGAGACGGCAGGTTGTTTGTCGATTCGCCGTAGATGGCCACCTGTGGTGGCTATAATGTGGGCGCTGGGGTCGGGAGTGCCAATTGGTAATATGTGGTTGGCTTAATGCCTTAAACCCTGAACCCAATGACTTCATGTAGCTGGTCACATTTGCTGAGAGACGGTGCAATACCGTTGGACTTATCACAGAACTTTCGTGAAGTATCACCGAATCCGCATCGAGAAAACAATTTTGTCGTACTCTTCAAGCCTGTATAGATACCACTTCGGCGCCCACAGGAATTGACTAGAAGAATCAGAGCGGTCAGATCTCGGTTAGACGATAGTATTCATGATATAGATAATTCGGAAGTCACGTCGTCTAGTCATCGGCGGCCTGCTATTGGGACGGTCCACTTCGACTGCCAAAATTAAATAAAGCCAACAGCACTGTGGGCGAGTTGAAGGTATTGTTTAATCTAAAGGGTAAGTTCTGTTGAACGTCATTACGGTACAAGTTAATTTTACTTCTATGTAGCTTGGGCTAGGTTGGTGTCTCCGGAATCTTACCCTGAACTTGACGACCACTTTGGTCTTCGAGAATTTATACTATTCTTTATTTGAGCCTGCAGCTTACGCTAACAACTGCTTAGTCTCTAGATTGGCTTACTTTATTCTAACCGATACTTCGCCGAGCCAAAAATATATGCATAACGTTGGAGTATATTTACGGTTTCCGCTGGCCAATATTCTAGAACCCGTGATTCTAGATGGACTGAATAGATTAAAAATCATCGACCTGATATAGTGTTTCTACCACCTAGAGACCTGTAGCGTTTAATTAGATTAGAATGAATCCGGATCGAGAAATAGGCAAGGAGAAGGCCATTGCCTTTACGTTCTACCTCGAATATAGTTGTCTACTCGGACACCTCCGGATATTATAAACACTTAGACTGGGTTATAGTCACTTTAGATAGGAATTAAGAAGCTATAGATATTCAAGAGAAATAGGTGGGTATAATCTAGTATTAACGTCTCCGAATTGATTGGAATATCCCATAGTACCTCGTTATTCGCGAATATATTCGCACACAGTGAAATCCAAAATAGAAAAAACTCCAAATAAGGAGTCATCTTCATAGTCACTCTACACAAGAGGGCAATATAGTCTACTATCAAGTAGCTAAGCCAAAGTTTGACACAACTTCAAATCGGAGATGCCGAAGTAGACAAACGTATATATAGTTGACCGAAATTTTGGCCTATATACCTATAACGACCTTACGACAGGACCTACGAATGAGAGTTGATGACTTATTTATTGGTGTCGACAGTGTAATAAGCAATTTGGAGAGTTGTGAAAAAGGTAAGAAGGAGGAAGCCAAATGCTCGTATACAACATTTGTATAATTGAGGCTGTGCTGGCCTTTATAGAGACATCACAGTACTTTTGAAATCGCGTGCTAAGAGAATGATCCGACAGTAAATATGACTCTTGGTTATAAAAGGCCGTGACAAGCGGCTAAATTCATCTTAGGGAGTAGCGCGTTCAATCTCGACCCAGGCCCCTAGACTATTTATAGGATCCCCCAATACTCCTTGAAGAAAACTCGCAAGACAGACAGTAAGCTCCGAAAATTCCTTACTCTGGGTCGCTCCTTCCGCATTTCATTACGTACGAGGCCAATCTCCGTTTTCCAAACCACCAAACAAGCAATGGGCTGAATGATTGGAGATGAACTTGGCGCCCCAAAACCTTCCCCACAACGAATTCCTTCCGAATTGTCCCTACTGGATATATTAAATACTTGCCAAGGTTTTTAAGTCTCAGCTCGTTGTTAGTTCCTCGCTAAAGGAAAATACCAGCCTCTTCACCAATCAAGCAGGAAATTATGACAGGGCCGTGCGTGGGGCAACTGGATGCCGGCAAGATCCTTGGCATCCATCGTCTATAAAGGTTAAACATAATCCGTAAGCGGCATCCTTCAGCATGCTCAATCGTTCATAATTACCTATACCTAGTCCATTTAAGACTCGCCATGCCATCATCCAGGTATCTTCTCCTTCCCATAACCCTCTCCCTCGCGGCCACTACAGCAGCAGCCACTTGCCCTCACAACTGGTTAGAAAACACCGCACTTGACGGTGATTCCAAATGCTGCTATGGCACTATGTTAATTGACGGCCGCGATGCCTTCTGCTGCATTTACGAGACGGATCCCGATGTGGAAGCAAGCAGAATTTCGACAGCGACTACAACAAGCACGGATGATTACGACAGTTGGTCCACCGCCGGCGATTGCCCTATTAAGATTCCCTTCACCGCGAGTGACTATTCGGCTCAGGTCTCTTCGGCATCATCGAAGATTGCAGCCGCCACTACAACCATCGCGACCAACGATGCGACTTCTACGACCGCAATGTCGAGCTCGACCTCAGGCACGAGCTCCGGCATGAGCTCCAAAACAAGTCCGGGGTCAGCATCTTCTACCACCAATGCGGCCATGCCGATTGCCATGGCTCAGGAAATGGTGCTTGGCGGTGCCGCCGTAGTCGTCGGTCTTTTCGTGCTGTGATTGGGAATGGTACGAGGAATTATTGTTGGTTGACTCTGGAACGGACCAGGCCGTTTTTGAACAATACTCGCTCTAATTACTATTGCCATTGCTGGTAATACTCAGACATCGACGCTTTTCTTCTCATCCGCGGGTGGCTCCGAGATAGAAGGACTTTAAATATAGAAAAAAAAAAAAAAAAAAAAAAAAGTTTTAAACCTTATAGTGGTGTAGCACCTAATAAAAAGAAAGTTTTTAATTGTATACCAAGCGGTTACAAGCGTAGAGGGATCATATACCATTAAGGTATAGCAGAATTCAAAAATAGATTGCCCGAAGACACCCTCCTTTGTTTCTCGGGCCGTACCCTCAGCTATCCATCCGAGTGCGACATGTATTTATTGATATTATTATTATAGGTTGCTACATTTTAATAGCTAACTATGTAGACTATATGTGAGGAATCGTGGATAACCAGTCGATCGAGACATAGGAACCGGGGGGCAATGCTCTTAGTGAAATGAACATAAGGATAACATTTCCCCATCGTGCAGTCGAATACGCTGTGAAAAACACTATTAAAAGGGCCATGAAAAGCGGACTCTCTCCATCAATACTTAAAATGAGTTTGTTTTTATCACCTGACTCACGATAGAGTCGCCAGTGAATCCAAACGCACATAAGATAAATAGGCAAGGCGAAGAAGATCGCAACGAGTGAGAATACCCGCCATGTTATCTGCTCAGCCTTGGTCGGGAATGTAAAGTTCCATCTACCTTGAAAATTAGCTTTGTCAGACAACTAATGTTTTCGAAAATAACATACGCAGCAAGATGTATTCCACAGAAAAGTAATGCCATGAACACGCCAAAATGATCCATTTTTAAATTGTCACGGATGGATATCTTCTCTTCTTCCATGGCCGCCCTGTCTTGGAAAGATTTACTCGCTTGTTCTGGCGCACTAGATGGCTCTGTTTCCGAGGTGGTTGCCACATCCCCGGATGAACAAGTATCCGCCGGGCGAGGGGACTCGACGGACAAATCCTGATTCTTGGGGACACGAGATGTGGTCTCTATCCATTCATCTCTCTTTTCGTTTTTCCTCCCTCCAGCAATGACGAGCTTGGTCGTTACCGGCAACAAGGCGAGAAGAAAAAGTAGAACCTTCTTCAACACCATGCCTAATGAGTCTTCGGGAAAGGTTTCTGATACATGAACCCAGCTATCTGGACGCTCATCCAGAATTTCCTTTACCCGTGACGGCATCTCCACGCTTTCGCGATCGTAGGCTAAGAAAATCGGAACTGGTGTTGCCATATCCTTCGGCTTATGCCACCACACTGCATAGGCGATGGCGGCGCAGGCCACATAAGCCACCGTGGCGATCTCAAGAGGCGAGATAGGAAGGTGATATCCTGCCCGAGCTATGATATTGACTGTCACCCACAACGCTTGGAGCAAAGTAAACGCTTTCGCGAGAGTGTCGGCTTTGGCTCGTTGTTCAATATCACGACCTCTCAAATGAGACTGCTTTATGATACCGGCCTCGATCAGAGGAACAACATTGCCTGGTAGAACCGGATAGGTCCATTCATCTTTCGTGATAAGTATTACCCCTCGCATATTCAGACAGTAGCCATGAATTATCTTCCAGCGCTTTGCAGGGTTGGGAGCCACGTTAATTTTATGTGTAGCATCCGGGGATGAGGTCCTTTTGGCTGCCGTGTCGCTGGCCGTGTCGTTGGCCGCCGTGTCGTTAGGAGCCCCAGCCAAACTGTTGCCAGCTGCTCTTTCAAAGGCGGCATTGCAGCGTGCCGCTATAGACAACGCCTGCCAGAATTCTGTGACTGCAACCAAGGTCATCATCTCAGGTGCAAGCAGGGCGCATATCCATAAAGGGGTCTTCTTAGACATCCCATCCCCACTACTCTCCGATCGGCTCGGAACCGAAAGATGCAAAGCAGTCCATGTACATGCAAGGGTTGTGGACATGCAGGTCCAGAAGATATCCCAACTTGAACGCGAGTTGTCATTGAATTGCCAGCCCTCTGTGGAGTTAGATTGGGCAAATGACAGCTGGACGAAGGCAATAACCAGAGTGAATATATTGATGACCAGCATCTTTGTTCTTGAGATTAGAACATAGCCTGGATGGGATTCAATATGTTTCCTTTGAATCAAATAAAGCAGATGGGCTGCAACCCCAAAAGTCTGACTGTGCCAACTCAGCCGTCAACATAGGCTATGCCTATACAGGTTAGAGCGGGATGTTAGGTTCAGGGGCCGGGCCTAGGCGGGGTGGCTTTCAGCCTCGTGGCCGCTTAGCATCGTCGATAATGCTTTTTACCCGTCAGATCCAGCCAGCAGTAGGGGCGTAAGTGGCAAAGATAGTAATACGTTGAGATCGGCCTGCGGGATTGGGCTTAGAATCCTAACACATCTATTCAATTCTAGTTCCACGTCCCTTCAAACCTGCCGATTTATCACATCCACCGATTCTACCGTAAGGGCCTCGCTAGTTAAGACATCCCAGCTGGCCCCAAAAATGCACTGGATTCTTTTGTCTTTTGCAGGGCTGCAGGGCCATTTCAACGTGTTATAACAGTGACCGCAACTGTGGACTTTTGTCCCATAGCTGCAAAGTTTTATGTTTACCATTGAAAAATGCGTAAGAGCAGACGATTGTGGGTGAAAGCAGCCAGATATCAATCAATATACATTACCATCTTACCATCCTCCTCATCTCCTGCGCACTCGGCCATTGTTAATTTAAATTTGAATTCAATATTTTCTTCAACGGTTTTTGAGCACCGTAAGAATAAGCTTCGGTATATCTTTCAGGATCTCGATACCATAATCATTGATAAAGGATTAATTCCTGGGCGTGGCGCGGAATTGCCTTAATGATGGTGGCTAGAAGCTCGATCTTAAAAGACAGGTTAATTCGCCAGATAGCTCGCACGGCCAATGAAAATTCCCAGAATCCCTGCTAATACATTTAATGAGGCAGGTTCTGCCAAAACAGCCCACCAACCAATCTAGACCAACACCCACTTCCTAAACACCTATAATAAAACCCGCACTAACCAAAAATGGAGTGCGACGCGAAAGCGAACCGAAACGCAGTCGCCTACCGGGTAAACCCGAAAAGAACCGGATTTTTCACACTATAGCCCGATCAACAAGGACCTCGTCGTCAAGTGGGTCGCAGGTTGTGGCTGATTGGCGGGCCTAGACTGAGGTTAAACCGTCTCGGGTAAAGGGTACGAGATATACGAGATATACCTAGATGAACCATACGAGTGCATTCAAGATGCAGGGGAGAGACGAGGAGAGTGGGGAATGGTGCTGCCTGTCTTCCCTTTCCAAAAGATTTCTGGGTTATAGATAGAATGAGACGGGAAATGTCTGAATGGGTTGATGGTATTTAAGCGGGCTCGCCGCTGGTATCTTTTTCGCATATTCTTTTCTTAGCTATACACCATTTCCATCAAACACAATGTCTTCCCACAATGGCTGGACAGCGTACGAGTACTATCCCTCCATGGGCGCAGCGGTCCTTTTCGTTATCCTCTTTGCCGTTGTCACACTGCTGCATACGTATCACCTCTTCCGCACGCGCACGTGGTTTTTCATTCCGCTGGTTCTCGGCGGATACTGTAAGACTCCCCAAATATCCTTTCCTAGCTGACATCAATAACTGACAATGGGATGTTTCAGTCGAGACGGTTGGGTATATCGGGCGTGCGCTGTCCGCTCAACAATCCCCCAATTGGACGATCGGTCCCTATATCATCCAAAGCACGTTGCTTCTGGTCGCGCCGGCGTTATTCGCGGCGAGTATTTACATGGAACTTGCGCGGATCATCGTGCTGGTGAAAGGGGAGAGGTTTGCGCTGATT
This sequence comes from Penicillium sp. S103-07, assembly GCA_037042055.1. Taxonomy (NCBI): domain Eukaryota; kingdom Fungi; phylum Ascomycota; class Eurotiomycetes; order Eurotiales; family Aspergillaceae; genus Penicillium; species Penicillium sp. S103-07. The sequence goes on from JAXQJQ010000033.1 coordinate 143,863, forward strand.
CGCGTGAACTGGACGACGAAGACTTTTGTCGCTGGTGATGTGTTGAGTTTTCTGATGCAGGCTTCGGGTATGTTTTTTCTCCTCATATTCCATTTCCAGGCTATGTGCTGATCGTGCATAGGAGCCGGGATCATGGTCACCGGAATGAGTGGTTCTGGAGGTAACTCCGCAAAAACTGGCCAGAATGTCATCATCGGTGGCCTGGTGGTGCAGATTGTCTTCTTCGGCTTCTTCTTGATTAGCGCGCTGGTTTTCCAGCGGAGGCTGACCTCGCATCCCACTGCAGAGGGCGCGGCTGCTCATTTGCCCTGGCGAAAACATTTGTACGCTCTGCACACTTCCAGCATCTTGGTGCTTGTTCGATCCGTCGTTCGCGTTGTGGAGTACGTAGAGGGTACCGATGGTTTTCTCATGAGCAACGAGGTGTTCATTTATGTGTTTGATGGGTTGTTGATGTTTGTTCTCATGGTGATTTTTGTTTTAGTTCATCCGAGCGAGGTCAATTGTCTCCTTGGCCGGGGGAAGATCATGACGACGAAGGGCGGCTTGAGCGTTTGCGAGGGATCGACGTTGGTGTAATGAAAGCTGCGTTAGAGGACGTCGGCGTGGTATCGTTATTTGTTTGTCGGTTTGCGACCTCCCCAGTTGATGCTTTTCTCAGCGAATTGCAATGCTTCGTCCAATTTATCACAAAGTATCAATTTGCTCCAGGTAATTTTCACCAAGGATCTCTCTCATCGCCCAATGCACCAGCGGTCTCCACTGATCGTCCAAGATCGCCCACACGGCTTTCGCAACCCGCACACACCACTCGTCAAAGCACCAGCGATGCTTCAAATGCTGCAAAAGCACGCCATAATGCGCCAACATGACGAGTGCCAGTGGTTCGCGCTCGCGCAACAGGTCCAAGAATCGAGGCGGCAGCTTGATCGCCCACCTGCCCGCAATAACGGTCGAGGTTGTCCCGCCGTAAATCCAGCTCAGCATCTCGGCAATGTTGTCGATCGCGACGGTGTAGGTATCTGTTTCGTGGTGTGAGTCGCGGGCACGACAGGCCTCGTTGGCTTCGTAAAGGTGCCTGATGGCCGTGGTTGCATCTTCTGGTAACGGGGCGGGAGTATCGTCGACTTGGAGGATCGGCGCGAATGTTCCGTTCCTGAGGAAGTCCGCTGGGGATCGGATCACCTGCTGGATGCCTCGTGTGAGGACTAGGACCTGGTATAGGTCGTCCACGCAGGCCCAAGGGTCTTGCACGTCGGGTGTGTGAGGGAATCCGAATGAGTAGACGACGACGATGCTGGCAAAGGCGAACATGGCTTTGGCGTTTCCTTCATTAATATCGCCGAGAAGCTCGCGGAATAGTGCGAGGGCTTGGTTTTGGTGGACCACGGCTCGGTTCAGGTACGCAGCCCGTCGCGAGGGCTCAGGCACTGTCCGAGCCAAGTGGAGCGAAGACAGAGCCAAAATGCCGTGCATCAGGAACGGGTGCGAAAGGCCTTCTTCCGGAACGCAGTTCCGCCAGACTGCATCTGTGCGGTCATCGCGAGAGAGCGTGTGGAACGTCGCATTGCACCATTGCATCATCAGCTCCAAGTCGTGAAGGTTCAACGCAGCGGGAGCAGCGGCCGTGGAGTTGTCGCCGCTCAGCCGCCCCAACAACCCCAATGAGTCGGCCCCGGGGCTTCCCAGCGAGGGGTCACCTTGGAGGCCACTGTCGGAACCCGAGGCACGCGACGGCAGCCTCGTCGAGGGTTCTTCGTTGGCCCAAAGTAGCGAGGTAGATGAGCCATACTCGCATTCCGCGTGGCGCTTTTGGCAATTGGAGCACGTCGGCCTCGCCTCGTCGCACTGAGAATATCAGCGCAGGACAAGCAGTGGTCCGATGTGAAATTCATACCTTTACTCGTCGCCGCTTGCATTCCATGCACCCGTGTCGGGATTTGCGGTGCGGTCGTCGAAGCGCCATGGTCGTGAAACCAGCTTCATATTCATGGCCTGGGTAGATAAGAGGCTCGGGACAAGCAATAATAAGAAACGGAGATTTAAGGTACGGACCCAAGAAAATTTCTCCTGACGAATGGAGGGCTCAGGTACGGCGTAGGCAACAGGATTCACGCGATATACTCCCCGATAGCACGATTACATAATGAACCCTGTCGATCAAACAGCGAAGCTTGTCATCTTCTGAAACATTGTCTTGCCTAGCTTGCACTGCCTCCCTTGGTATCAGAGTCTAGTTTAAGGGTCCACGGAGCTAACCGCCTTCCAAGCTTTTCGCCAGCCTCCCAGGATTAATCCGTGATTGGTTAAGCGAAATTGTAAGATTGGCTAATTGTGGACTGGTATCACGCAAGAAAAGTAGAAAAACGCTGTATAAGTACAGATCCATCCCCCCCACCATGATTCGTTTCTTCGTATAAATGCCTCGGTGCTTGGCACTTGGCTCGCTCTTAGCTCTTAGCAACCCCCACCCGCACCCCCGCCCGCGGCGCCCGCACTCGCAGCACTATTGTTGGCCCGTCTCAGTTTCTCGCGCAACGCAATGCCCGTGATCAGGACCATGAGGGAGAATCGTTCGCCGTAGTTTGCATAAACGTCCAGCTGTCCGGTTTTCTTGGAGAACGAGCCGCCGGACGAGAAGACGGCCACGACGTTCCCGCTCGGCTCTTCGACCAGTTTCAAATTGCCGGAGTGGCTGCCTCCGAGCGAACTAGTCTTCTTCCAGATGAAGCGGTGTTGCCGACGGTCACCAAAGTCCATGCGGAAAGCATATTGCACTTTGCGGAAGCTTTCGCGGCTCATCCGCCCCCAGCTGATCCCAGGTGTGTTCGGGTCACCAAGACCAATCTCGGCGTCGGAGGAAAAGTGTCGGAATTTACAAACTCCCGCGACGGGAGCATTAGTTCCCGGCCCGGCGTGGAATGTCAAGTCTGGTTTTCCCGGCCGAAGTGCTGAATTGTCCACATGAAAGGCGTGCGACCCGGTGATTTCGTAGTCATGGCGCCAGACACTGTGAGCAATGTGGTACTGGGCCGAGAGGCTTGGCTTGGAGGATGGCATGGTTTTATTTCCCAAGGGTTGCATCGCATTTGAGATGGTCGTCTTCGAGTTAGTCTTGGTTCTTATATGATGGCAAGTTGCCAGGCGATGCGAGAATAGATCATCATCGCAAGGCTGAGCCTATGCGCCCGGTCCGCTTGCCAAAACTGGTTGGATGCGCCGCATGAATGCGCCGCATGGCCCCAAATGGCCCCAAATGGCAGTGCAGGGCGCTGGACCAACCACCGGTGCGGCCCCCATATACATTGGGGTTTTCTGATTCGATCCCTCGTATGCGGAACGTATGTAAATCGTCATTGCTGAAATGACGAAACTAATAAAGCTAGGAACGATAATTGCACGACTATCGCCGGTGCGACTCTGGAGACTTGGAACCTGGCTGTGGGCACGAACTGTGGCTCCCTAATAAAGAAGCCGTCTCTTGTAACTCAATCTTGTCGCGCGTGTCATCCACATCCGCCCCAAGCCATCCGCTCGTACCAACCTGTCACCGTGAGCTCCCATATGCTCTGAGTCTCTGCCCTCTTTGTTACTACAGGATGCCAATCAGAAGGAACGCAGAATAGCTGAGACTAATAAAAAATTAAACGTTGCAACCGTTCAACGTTGCAAGGGTTCAGAGGAAGACAAGAACTGATCGAGGCCAAGTCCTTTATCGTATTGAACATCGCAATAAACAGAAGACTGAAGGAGGAAGAGGAAGGATGGAGAAACGAGAGAGAAAGGTTCAGACGTAATTGAGAGGCACTAATATAATCCTGTACAATGAGCACCTCGGCCACGATTCACTCAGAATCTAAGGAACAGCTGCTCTTAGTCGTCGAGGGTATTTACGCTTTGAATTAATCATTCCGCGGCTCTAGGACTTTTCTTTCCTTTGTGATTCCAGTAACCACTCATCTCGAATCCGTCAGTCTTTGGTCCATCAGCTCCCGCATAGAAAGTTTACTTTATGGAGTGCAGGGATAACAAGGTACTCAAAGAAGACGGGCATATTCGTACCCTCCTGTCCCAGATCTTGAATTGTTTCCCGGCTGACCTCAATATAAATTATCCAACTGCATATCTCAACCAGATATCTTCACTCTATATACAAAACAACCGCCCCTGGCAATTCTTGACAGAATTTACAGCTTCGCCTGCGCTTCCCCATTCTGCAGGACATATCTATACCTCGCCTTCCCCTCATGCATGTCAACCAACGCCTGATTGACATCCCCCATAGCTCTCTTTTGAATCCACGGCAACACCCTCTTCTCTTCCGCAAGCTTCAACATTTGCCTCAAATCCTCCGGCGATCCAATACTCGACCCCGTAATCTTAACAGCCTTCTGAATCAACGAAAAAGCCTTGAGCGGCGGCAACGCATCCTCCGGCGCCCCAACCATCACAAAAGTGCCATCCCGGTTCAACAACCTCAAATACTGCGTGAAAGGCATATCCGGTCCCGAAACCGTACACAGAATAATATCCAGCGTCCTCGAGTGACTCTTCGCCCACCCTTTCTCCTCTCCAGTCGCGATGAACGCATCCGCCCCAAGCCCCTCCAATGCATCTGCCTTCTTAGTACTCGATCTCGAGATCGCAACAACCCGATCCGCACCAAGTGCTTTTGCAAATAAAACACCCAAATGCCCCAACCCCCCAATCCCCACAATACCAACCGTTTTCCCAGGCCCGGCACCGTACTTCCTTAACGGCGCATAAACAGTAACACCGCCACAAAGCAACGGCGCCGCCTCGGCAGATGGCAACGCATCGGGAATCTTCACCACGAAATGCGCAGGCCCCCGCCAGCGCTCCGCGAACCCGCCGTAGGATTTGGACTTATCCGCATACCGCCCGTTATAAGTCCCCGTCATACGAGCACAATAACTCTCCTGGCCATCTGCACAGGCTTCACAGTCGGGTTTGAGACAGGACATGCTCTGCGCGCCGATGCCGACGCGGTCGCCGAGTTTGATGGACCGGGAGGCGGGCGAGGAGGGGAGCGTTGGGACGGCGGAGCCGACGCGCTCCACTATTCCAATTATCTCGTGGCCTGCGACGCAGGGGTAGTCGGTTGGGGCCCACGCTGATCTCAAGGTTTTGACGTCGGTGCCGCAGATTCCGCAGTGGGTTACGCGAATTTCGATGTCGGTTGGCGCGAATGGTTTCGGGGTGAATGTTGTGTACTTTAGAGGGCTTTTGTCGTTGTGGGCGACCCAGCCGTGGAAGTCTTTTGCTGGTGTGGTCATTGTGGTGGTAATGTGTTGGTTGGTGATGTGTGTGGTGGTGCGAAAATGTGAGGTTGGTTTTGAGTTTAGGTAGAGAATGGCTATGGAGACAGGAGATTGAAGAGTTGAGGAAAGGAATTGAGAAACTACAGAGGTCATTGCAAGCTCTCTGTGGATCTACGTTGACATCTGAAATATGCGGAGAACCGACTGAGCCGAGGTTCCAAGTTCGCGGCAATACCGAAATTATGCGATTGAAGCTAAATCCAACATAGAGCCAACTCCGTATTTACAATGCTCGCTCGGATATACAGTATTAACATTAGCAATTTTTATCCCTCACCGCGACATCCCCATTAGATCATCCAGCTCGTCGCTGGTGAGTGTGCTTCGCCGGCGGCCTCCCGATCGGCTCGATGACTTGTCGGGTCTGCCGCGCTTACGAGTTTCCTGCTCTTTGCGCGTTTGCTCGGCGTCGCGAGCTTCATCCTCGGCGGCCGCTAGTTTCTGGCGGACGCTCATTCGTGGTTCGGCGCCATTGGCCTGAGATGCGTTAGTACTCGACCGCAATGTAGTCGTTTCACGACTCCTTACCTGGCGAGGGGATTTGTTATCGGTCTTCCGTCGCGATGGTCTGCGCGCCACGGTGTTGGACTTGTAGGCCTTGATTTGTAGCGTCTCTTCATTATCGGGGGTAGGTTCACACGGCGATCCCTGCAGACCAGGTGTGAAAGACACTTTTCGGAGTCGCTTGGGCCGGGCGTTGTCACTGCGCTCTTGCAGGGCCCGCTCAGAGCGCTCAGGCACCTTGCGGAGCTTGGATCTGGTCTTTGGAGCCTCTGCCTCCTCAGGGACTCGGTCTTCAGACTCGCTCATCTCCTCCTGTTGGTCTTCCAGGATTGGCGGGATATTGTTCTCGACCCTGCTGACCATGCTTGCATCGTCGGTGGAGTTGAAGCTGAGATCAAGATTCATGCCTCGCTTCAGCTCCTCCACCCGCACCCCATCGCCGCCGTCAGCAAGACGCCGTTGCCAACCGTCCATCATGGAAACAGCCTGTTTCCACCGGTTCTCCATCTTTTCCCAGCTCTCGCGAAGGGACTTGATCTCCTCGTCCCGCACTTCAACTTCTTCCAGTGGCACAAACGAGGGATTGGTGAGCAATGTGCGCAGGTGATCCAACACAGTCTCCATGCTCGCGGACAGCTCTTCGCAAGACGTAGGAAGCGTAGAGACAGGCCCCGACGCCTTATTCGACCCGAGATTTAGGGAGATCCCAGACATCTCATCCTCGTCATTCTCCTGTTCAGCTGGCGGCAATCCCTGTAGCTCCTTCAGTGTCCCAACGGTGTTTCGAGCAAGCGCAATCAGGGTATCGTTTTCGTCGCTAAGGTTCTGGCACAACTCCGTCAAGAATTCGGTGGTCTCCTGCTTAAGGCTGTATCCGGGGTCATTGATATGATCTCCGCCACTGGCTCCGAACCGCGACCGGTCTGTGCCGGGGTTAATGTTGATGGTGGTGACACCCAATCCTTCTCGCTTTCCCCTTTGTCGCTCTGCCAGGTGCGACTTCAGTTTTTGCATTTCGAGATCGCGTTTTCGAATGTCGTTCGCGCATTGTGCGCGGACTGTTTGAACGGTGGTCTTCATGCGCTGCACTTGTTCCTTCAGTCCTCGAATGGTCGATTCGGCTTTGGACATGTTGGACTTGAGGTTCCGCTCCTGAGCCTCTGCGAGAGCGAGGGAGCGGCTCAGCTCTGATGCTTTTGTTTTGAGTTTTACCTGTAGGAGTACAGACGGATTAGCAAGCTGTTCAGTTCCTCCGTCCGCCATTCACGTACAATTTCCATAGTCTGCTCCGACTCGCCGGCGCGCAGCGTGCGAATGGTCGTCGCCAGATTCTCACGGTGTTCAGCTTCGCGCTAGAATATTGTTAGAAGCAATGCGTCTAACAGGAATATCATCGACTGACATCTCTCCTTAAAACGAGGTCATTGACCAGGTTAATAACCCGCGCCATGGTTACTTCAGTTCCCCCATCTTCATTATCGGGCTGGGCAAAGTCAATCGGATGACCGCTCTTCAGCAACCCTCGCGCCAGCAAGATATTATTGACATAAGTCGAAGCGGCCTGCAAGTTCTGCGCCTCCATGTCGTGTTGTGGAGCTGTCGCAAGATCCGAAGATCCAAAACCAAAGCGGAAGAAAGTAAACATGGGCCCCTCCGGATACGCACAGTGACCACTCGCGCAACAACACGTGCCGTCCCTTGAACGCGCTCAACATTTGCATCACGAACCTGCAAAGTCGCGTCGATGGAATTCTGGAACCATGCCGTCTGCTGTGTTTGGCCCGCATCAACGAGGCCAGAAACTCTACCAGAAGGGTGACTTTACGGCTGCCATCGAGGCTTTTGGCGAGGTAACTCCATCGACCATCCTAACCCGAAATGGTAGCTAATCACCGATTCCAGGCGTTGAATCACAAAGACGCTGATGCAATTGGCATCCTCGATAACCGTTCTGCTACGTACTGTAAGCTTGAACAATATGACAAAGCTCGCCGAGATGCAAAACATATGATTAAACATGCCAAGGAAGATGAGCGAGTAAGTGGTAATTCTCTCATTTCCGGCTACCGTTCTAACCATTTCCAGGGTTATCTGCGTTGTGCTAAGGTCCTTCTACTGGAGGGAAAGCCGGAAAAGGCCTCGGAGATCTATGCTTATGGCTTGAAAGTCCTTCCGAGCAAGCATCCACGTCGAGAGGTTTGTTTCCTTGGCCCACGATCATCGCCCATACTGACCGTGCAGATGATGGAACTTTTACACAAAAAGCTCCAGGATCGCATGATGCTCAACCGAAAAGACCCTTTCACCATGCTCCCCCTTGAGATAGCAGCTATGGTGATCCAGCATTTCTCCTTCAAAAACATCGTGTGAGTCCTAATTGATCATCAAAGTTTCAGCAAGCTCATACCCGTCAGGGCAATTCTGCGCGTCTGCAAGGACTGGGAACGCTTCTTCGGGTCCATGACTCACCTTTGGATGGAGATCGATCTGTCTGGGGCCCGGGGAAAAGTGCCGTGGACAGCAGTGCGCTCTTACATTCGACGCTCCAAGGCCATGCTCACCCGTGCCATCATCAAAAACCTCGCCACACCTTCTACACCCAAGAGCATAGAGTTCCTGAGCAGATGTCCGCGCATTGAACATCTCGAGCTGTGGGTGGACTACGACTTTAAGGAATTCTTCCAAAAGTTCAAAGGTCACAAACAGCTCAAGAGTCTTACTTTGTCACCTGACATCTCAGTGTCACACGATAACTTTGGCAAACTGCTGATCGAACTCCCCCGACTCGAGCGAATTGCTCTGTGGGATGTTAGACCGTCGTCTTTGGCGTTTATCGAGGGTGGCCACTGGCCTAAAACTCTTCCCAATCTCAAGAGCATCACATTGGCCACTCAGCAGATTCCGACGCCACCTGTAACCGTTCCCGGCGTGCTTCTGCCGAATCTTCTCGTCGTATGTCTTGATATTCCGTTCCCTTTGCTGTGCTAACGTGTAGCCAGGACATGGAGCCTCGCGTCTATCCGAATCTGGAAGAGCTCCGACTTGACTGGGACCCACCAAGATATCAGCAACTGTTCACGCAATCCTACGAGGGTTTCTATCCACCACTCCGCCGTTTGGACCTTCGTGGAATATGCGTTGAAGGGGAAACCTTTGTCCACCTGCCCACCAGCCTCGAGTACTTCCGCGTCCAGGGAGGGAAATCCACACCCCAGATTTTAAATGGACCGGAGAACCGTTTAACAAATCTAAACACGGTCATATTTAACGATGCGGGCTTTGTAACGACGGAAACACTCGTCACATTCCTCATACTCTCGCATGGCCCAATCCAGACAGTGCACATTGACCAATGCTTCAACGTGTGGGCCTCCCACCTTCAACTCGTCCTGAACAGCCAACATATGAACCCCAATTTTAAGCTCTCTGAATTGAGTCTCTCTCACATGCGTGATGTGAATGATGCTTTTGTGCGGACCCTCTTGGAGAAGCTGCCTCTTCTGAAAGTGCTCAATCTATCCCACACACACATCACCGGTGTCACAATCCGTACGTGTGCTGATGCGAGGGCTAGTGCTGATGGAGTCAAGATTGATCGGCTGTTTGTCCGAGGCTGCGAAGATGTGTCTTCCGATGCAGTGGCCTATGGACGCGAGCGGGGATTGGAGATAATAACCTGAGTCTGCCGTGGACGGATCAACGCTGCCGGCCAGTGAACGACCGACGACCACGATGAGCGAGTACCTCTTATCACGGCATAAACAAATAGCTTAATACAGTTTATCAGGCCGTCACCTACACGTGGAAACCAAATTCCAAATTTACCCTCAGCCTTGCCGCAGAATAAGGGGGTGGGGACGGCAATCCGCAAATAGCAAGCGTGGACACGCTATTTTCGGAATTCTCGGAGCTCCAGCCCCAAGAACTAATGCGTGTGCCTGGACCGCCCTAGTTTCGAATAAGCAAGTCTGGACCTTGCAATTAAATTAATTTCTGGAAGTGGCTTATCCCTAAATAGTCACTGCGCGCCTCAATTCGTACTCAACTTGAGGTTCCACCATCTTTTCCCCCGCAATAAGGTTTGTTGTGGCATCGCCATTAGCGTTTATTTACTGTACCTCCATCTCTGCTTTCATTTCTTCGATGTTCTAATGTCTCCGGGTCTGTATCTGGATCGGGGATTACTCAGTCGCCGCAATGCGAGACACGGTGTCCTCGGCCGCGCACACCTTCCATAATGATCCCTATGCAAAACCACCACTGCCTCAGAACGGCCGATACATCGAGCTTTATGACTTTTCGAGGCCCGAATCGCCCACGCCCGTTCTGAATGGCAACCTGCGCTCTGCTTCTGGAAAACGTCGGTCCAGAGTGTATTTCCCCAATACACTGTGGACACGTGCCTTTTTTACAACGGTGATCATCGAGACGATCGCCACCGTTGCGATCGAAACGTACGATCCCCGCATACCGCCAGTCGCTTCAATGCTAACGTGCCGTGAAAAGCTGGATCTTCATCAATATATCCGAACATCTCGCCCACCTGGGCAGAAACGACGGCTCACTGCGTCTCCGCTCCTTCCTCGGCCTCTACATCTTCGCTCTGCTCTACGAACTCGGTCTCTCTTACGATGCCCTGCGCCGCAAGAATACATTCCAGCTCGTCGGGCTGTGCGTTTGTAACCTAGGTCTCTTGACGTATGGAATTATCCAGGTTTCAGAAGTCAAAGACACAATTACCAAACTCGCTAAGAATGGCGTCCTCGGCAACGATATCATTGACAAGTATCACGTCGAACTTATGCTTGTCCCGATTATACTAGGCGTTGCTGCGATAGTCATGATGGGTGTTACGTGGAAGCTGAGGGCGGAGTTCTCGTGGTCGATATATAAGGACATCAGTGCGGATTTGAGGATGAATCGGAGGTACTATATTTATCAGGTCCGAACCGTCTTCCTTTCAGGATCGTCGTGGAAAGTTTGACTGATGGTTTCGGCTTTAGGTATACATCGCACTGCTGAAATTCGACTTCTTTTTCATTTTCGGAAGTCAGCTTCAGGTCCTCCTCGCCGTGGGTGAAATCGATGATGATTTCATCATCAGTGCTGCCATGGTCCCTATCGCCATCGTGGCGTTGTTCTTGGCTGCGCGCTTCTGTCGGAATGAGAAGACCAAGTCTATGGCTATTCCGATGGTAAGTCTTCCCTCATCATCGCTCTTTGTTTACAATCTAACTCTCGTAGGTCTGCATGTGCGGTCTGATTGCCAGTCTGGCCAAGACTCTGCTGAAGTTGTACGGCACAGGCAACAGTGACGGATTGAACTCTTACCAGGTCTCCCTGGGCTTGTTCGCGTCAATAGCCATCTTTTTGCTTGCATGCACACTTGTCAACTCGGTTCTTTGTATAGTGAACTTCAATAAGGGGCTGAAGGATCATATTGATAACCTCCGCGGGGGCAAGCCGGCTGTGGATCTGGAGGGCGCTGCGGCTCAAGGGCCAAAGTCACGCTTTGTATTAAATTAAACACCGGAACATGATTTTTGATGATTCATTCCAAGGGCATATGACGGTTAAGAAGCAATGTTTGAATGGAACCTGTTTATGTCACTCACCGGTCGGGTCTACTAGTCGGCAATTTAATCTTAGGGTAAGTATTACCTACGACCTTTTTATATTTGGGGAAATGGAACCAGTCATGAAATTGCCAAAGCGAACAAAGAAAGTCGTAATGCTCTATAAACAAAATTAAACCTTGGAAACATCTAAACACCACGCTCCTGGCACCACCGCTCAACCTCCTTAGCCAGCTTCTCCCTCTGGTCCCGCACAAGCTCCATCATAGGCTCGACTTGCTTGCGGTGCGAGGCAATCAAATCCTGATGTCCATCCACAATAGTAACACCCTCCTTGGGCGCAAGGTGGGTATCATAGATAGTAACCATGAGATCCATGACGGCAGAAAGCTGGTTAGGAAGCCACTGGAACAATGCGTCAGTAACTGCAGTGGAGAAAATGTAACTGGATATACTCACGGTAACGATGGGACTTCCACCGGTAGCAGTGGGGTGAGGCGTCCGGCGAATAATATACTCGCGAGCAAAAAGCCAGTGGCGCCAGCGGAAGCTGCGAACATGGTTCAATGTCTTCAGGAATAGAACGGCTGTCTCGGAGTCTTGAACTGCGTATTTCTGGACGCCGATCTCCTCTGACTTTTCGCGGATGTAGGTTAAGAATTCGCGGTGGGGAAGAGGCCGGTACGCGCGGAATTCGTGGAGGATTTTGGTTAGGGGGGTGGAGGGCATGGGAATCTCGCAGAGGTGGTCGAGGAGAGGGATCTTTTTGTCGGTTGGTTAGTTGATGAATAAGACGAGGTGGAGTGAAATACGTACGATGCTATCGTTGGCGCCGCTCTCGCCGCGGAAGTGGAGAGGCTTGTTGTCCTCGACGCCATCGTAGATCACGCCGTTGGGGAACATAGATTGATTGGTGATTCCGAAGATAAAGACGCGGAAGGAGAGGTACTCGGATGGTTTGGAGTTCCCCCACATGGCTGTATGTCATGTTAGCTTGTTTCAATAACAGTGGAGAGGATATCAGGTCGAGGGAGACATACTCTCCATAGAGGCCTCGATCTTCTCCATGGCGCGGAGGATCTCGCGGAAGCCGTCGTTGATATCCTCACGGTGACCATGCTGCTCAATGTTGTCAACCACACGTAGAGCACCGCTGATGAGTGCACCGGTCTCCTTGACCATATCAACATGGGTCAGGATGAAGCCTGCCTCGGAACTCTTTGGGTCAAGGCCACGCTCGAATCCGCGGATCAAACGCAGGTTGGAGTACTCCTCTAGACCCTTGGAGTGATCTGCAAGGGTATAGTTGAAGAGAGCATATGAGGCAGCATAAGACATGAATGGAGGGAGGTCCAGGCTAAGTTTAGGGTCAGCAAGGCTCAACATCTATGCACATCCACGGTGTAGGGACATGAAAGAGTATAAGACGCGAAGGTAAGGACTTACATCTGAGCACACAGATACATCGGACGAGCGACACACTTGGGCAGGAAGTCCCGACCAAGTCCGTATCCCTTGTCCTCACTCTTGTTCCAGTTCTCCCAGCAGGGCTCAAGCAGGTAAGACGAGGCCACAAAGGTATAGTCCCGGAAGACGGCAGCGATGTTGAACTTGTCCGGGGAGCCATCAGACAAGACAAGCTTCTTGACCTCATCAGTGAGATCCGGGAGCTCCGTCTCGACTACAGGGCCAAGCTCATACGTTGCCAGCAGACCGGGCTTCCCGTCGAGCTTGACGACAGGAAGACCTTCCACTAGGGACTGAAGGGGCTTGAAGGCCTCAGGGAGGTCTGTAGGGGCAGTGGCATATGGCAGGAAGCCAGTAGATGTAGTGATAGTGAAAGGGTCCAGCCCATGGGACATGGATGAAGGGTCATCATGGACATGAGGGAACTTCTTTAGGGTGGTGGGGGAAGGGTAGGGCACTTGGGTTCGAGTCATGATGATAGACGACGATGACCAAGTATTTGGGATAAATAAGGATCAAAGTTTCAGGTAGATGGATGATAATATGTGCCACAGGCAGGGGGAGGGTTGGTGTTTAGGGGTATGGAGGCTTAGACCAAGGTAAGAGACTAAGTCAGGAACCAAGGAAGCAAAGGAAATGGGCCAAAAAAGAAGAGGGAAGATTTCAGGCTTCTTTGGAGATGAAAAGAAGAACAGAATGATCGAGGATTTGGGCGAGAAAGGAGGCGATTCTTATAATACTCAGAGGCCGGTATCAATTCCGGCCTCATTCCCACCATTACGAAAGAGAACGCAACTTGGCGTGGATCCGGTGACATCGGGCATTTGGCTTTGTTCGAAGGTTCTGCAAGGTTCTGCAAAGGAAATAGGGGTCTTCCATAGACACCTTCGGTCAAAAAACACAGATTCTTGCATCACTAACATTTCGAGATGTTGTATACAGATGCCCAGCGAGGAGGGCAGCCCACGGTCACGGGGATGCGCTAAGCCTCTTCCAGCAGTGTATAGAGCAGCCGCAAAGTCACCCTTACCAAGGGTTGGGGCTCTACGGGAGTAAGTGATACCCCATATTAGGGCTCTAGATCCCTGAAAAGGCGACTTATGCCACCCTTGTCGGAAAATATGGTCAAATAGACGTGCTTTTTCTCATAGAGGTCCTTTTGTCTGCTCTATATTTCACCCAGTGCCAAGACTTGGCGCTCGGGTCCTGGATTACTATTGGATGATAACGGGCAGATAGACTTTCTTAGCGCCCGGAGGCCGGAATTCAGCCGGCCTCCGATTGTAACCGGCCTTGGGTGGGTGCGTCGGGCGGATTCGGTATACTCCGTGCTCTGTACATGTACAACATGGCGATTTTACGGTAGACTAGTAATAGCCTGAAATGTTGATATTGCTCAGAGTTTGCTTTTCAAGGTCAATTTATGCCTTTGAAGCTTTTCTTTCCTTTCTTTACGATGTATTCTCGTAGCGTTCTCATTGTTCCAAGCTTGGAAGTAGGGATTGGTGATTGACGAGATGTATTACAGTACATCTCGAAACTGGTGCGATCACCTACACTCTTACATTGCTTCTCATACCCCAATGTCAAGACCCGCTATACCAGCGTGGGAATGGAGTCTCGGGCTTATTAGAAGATTCTTGATTGTTTCTGGGGAAGAATCCCACTAATGAGACCTACAAATACTGTCCTGGCATCTGTTGGTCAAGAATGCCCGCGCCCGGTGTACATAGCTTGAATGCCTAGCGCGATCGGGGTTTGGGGAAGGGGTTCACTGTTACGACAATGTGCCAGCATCGCGCTCCAATCGAGTACACTGTCATGTACACTGGGTCCTTCTTTTTATTGGAGAAGATCAGGCCATTGTAGAGAGATCTATTTTTGATTCGTTCTAACCACAACTTTCTGTTGTTTTCGCTATCCTCAACTGAAATGGCCGAGGGTTTAGTGGATTTGGAACCTGTTGAGTATTTTGTTCAAATTAAACATTACGTCAAAACTGTACCATCCTCTGGATACGCTTAGAAGGCAGCGGTGACGTAGGCTTCGACAGCAGCCTATAAAATACATTCTCCTGCCTAAGTAGTCCCAGAGCGTCGAACTTCAGAATCATTGATTTTCATTGACAATGTCTTCTGCCTTGGTTACAGGCGCCACCGGTATCCACGCGTCTTTGTCAATTGAGTCCATGAAGCTAACAATACGAGTAGGCATCACCGGGAGCGCCATTATTCACCATCTGATCAAAGATAGTTCCTATGAAAAAGTCTACTCATTATCTCGGCGCAATCCTGGTAAAGAGCACCAGAAGGTCGAGCATGTTACCATGGACCTTCAAAGCTCTGTAGAGGATATGGCACGCAACCTGAATGAAGTCTCCGCGGAATACATCTACTTCTGTGCTTATCTCGCCGCCGAGGATCCGACGGAATTGTTGCGTGTGAACGTGACGCTCCTGAGCAACTTTCTTCAGGCCCTCAAGGCTACAGGAGCTGACAAAAAGATCAAGCGCTTTATCCTTACCTGTGGCTTCAAGCAATACGGCGTCCACCTCGGACAGGCCAAACAGCCTTTCCTGGAAGACGACCCCCTGCTGGAGAACATAGAAGGGGCCAGCTGGCCTCCTAACTTCTACTACGAGCAGCAAAGAGTGCTTATTGAAGCCGCTGCAAAAGGCGGCTGGGAATGGATCGCCACGCTGCCCGAGGACGTGCTCGGGTATGCGCGAGGAAACTTCATGAATGAGGCCTCCGCCATTGGGCTCTACTGCGCTGTGAGCAAAGCTTTGCCAGGATCTGAGCTGCCGTTCCCAGGTAGCAAGGCCAATTACTTCACATTCAATTGCTGGACATCGGCAAACCTACACGCCAAATTCTGCCTCTGGGCCGCCAGGGCTACGGGCGCAGGGAATAACATCTTCAACGTGATGAACGGCGATACAGAATCATTTCATAACCTGTGGCCGCGTCTGGCTACCCGCTTCGGGTGCAAGATCCCGGATCCGATGTTCCCTAATGGCGGCGTGCCGAATACTAAAGGGTACCAGACCTACGAGTCGTTGACGCTTCCACTGCAGAACAGGCCGCCTCTGCATGCGAGTGCATCATCTCTTGGCCTCTCATCGGATGCTTTGGTGAAAACCCCTCCCAAACTCTTCCTTCAGGTGGATCCTGAGAAGTGGGCGCGTCGAGCGGACGTGAATGAGGCCTGGGCTGGCCTGAGAGACAAGTACCATCTCGACCAACAGGCGTGGACAAAGGCAACCTGGGATTTTCTGGTTTTGACCATGGGCCGGGACTGGAGCTGTGTGGCAAGTATGAGCAAGGCGCGAAAGCTGGGATGGACAGGATATGCGGATACATGGGAGGAGCTGGAAGAAACCTTCCGAGAACTGGAAGAGGAGGGAGTATTACCACCGGCGGATCAGCTCCGTCGGGACTTTTAGCCCATTTTCAAACTTCCTGCGTAGCTCAAAACGATTATCTTTATTTTACTTTTCTTACATGTCCATTTCAAGCCATTTCGAGCTAGAAAGCTAACTCTTCTCATCGGTAATACCAGTAGCATACCAATAAATGACAAGCTGCATTTGGTGATTCCTCGTGATTAGCATCATGCTGGTGTTGCAGGAAAGGCGCAACCAGTAACATCCAAAGCCGGGGTGGATGATGTCACGGCAACATAATCTCCAGTAAACTATTCTCGATCGATTAACTCCCGCCACATTCCGCAGGCCAGAACCTCTCCGAAAAATAAAAGCGTCATTTCCATTCGTTAAGTTCCAAGGTTCCCCAATAAGTTTGTTTTTATATACTCGGTGTCATCATCAAATCCCCAAATCATAAGGGACCGTGATTTGGTGAAAGTCTTCAACAATCTTTGTATATCTGCTACTCGCAATGTCAAGTGCCGACAATAAACCACACGTTTTGCTGACGGGCGCCAATGGCTTTGTGGCCTCTCACGTCCTGGCCATCTTGATAGATGTAGGCAAATTTCGTTCGTTTTCCTGGATGCCAGCTGGCTGATCAAAGATTAGCGTGGATACGCCGTGACTGCAACGGTGCGCTCCCAAGAAAAAGCGGACGATGTCATCAAAACACATCCATCTTGGAAGGGCAAAGTGAAATTTACAATCGTCGCTGATTTCACATCGGCAAGACCTTTCGATCACCTCTTCGAGGGTTCAGAGAGGCCTTTTAACTATGTGATCCACACAGCATCTCCGTTAAAGTTTCAGGTGTGTGATATCCAAAAAGAGATGATCGAGCCTGCAGAAAAGGGGTAAGATTACCGTCAAAAGTGTCCCAGCATGAGTTGCAGCTCACATTTCCAGAACAACTGAGATCTTAAAAGCTGCCCATCAGCATGGTGGTACCGCATTAAAGCGCTTCGTTCTCTTGGGAAGTGCCGTATCCGTGCTTAACTCCTTCGAAGACATGTCCAAGGAAGGCAAGCCGTACACGGAGAAGGATTGGAATCCGGTAAAGATTGCTATATCAATATGTTTATTTTTATCTGACCTGGTACAGGCGACGGCTGAGCAAGCCGTTGAGAGAAAAGATCCCGTTTTGGGTTATAACGTGTCCAAGACAAGAGCAGAGGCTGCTGCATGGAATTTCATGAAGCAGAGTACTCCCTCCTTTGACCTGGCCGTAATCAATCCGGACATCATCACCGGTCCAATGATTCACCCGATCTCAGGCCCCAAATCTATTAATGAGACCAATCATTTTGCCATAGCGAGCTTTATTGATGGAACTCACAAGGAGATTGAGGGTGTAACTTTCCCTTTCTACCACTTTGTAAGTTGTCCGCCATGGCTTACATTCTTGCCCTCTGGCAAGATGCAACCTTGAAACCAGGAAAATTTGGCTCTTACGCTGATTTACATTTAGGTGGATGTTCGAGACGTGGCCCGAAGCCTTGTAGATGCGCTAAAGAACCCCTCGGCGGCAAGCCAGCGGATTCTCCTCATCTCGGGTCTCATATCACCCCAACTGGTGGCCAACACCATCCGCAAGAATTTCCCTGCCCTTGCTAACCGGGTCCCCAAGGGCAATCCCTCCCAGATATTACCTCCGGGAATTCATCCCACAGGGTGGGATATGCGCGTGAGTCTGAAAATCCTCGCCGACGGTACCAAGGAAGGCAAGTGGGAGTACATTGGCCTGGAAACCAGTGTCACTGATGCTGTTGAGTCGATGATAAAGAATTCTGTCATCTAGTAATTCTGCGTTGGCGTTATTACGCAAACTAACTGCTTGAGACATCGTAATATGAAAAAAAGTACATCAGACGGCGCGTTCACTGGCACAAGCGGCGAGAATGCATTACAGAGTAGGCTCATGTCTACTGTAAACGTATTAATTTAAATCTAGTTGTTCGCGCATTTTCATGTATATGCGACTTAGTCCCTTAGTCTGAACTTTCTTCTTTGACAATAGAGATGGCTCTCTACAGCGAGCCATATTGATATGCTAGATTAGGTTCGATGCCGTTCTGTGCGACCATTTGTGATTGATTGTGAGTTCTCCCCGTACCAAAGGACGATGGGGGTTATCGAGGTGTCAGATGTATTAGACTTGGAAGTGAATAATACGCACAAGTACATCTTGGTACTTAGGGTTCAAGAAACAATGAAAGAGTGCATGTGGTGGCACCAGTTGCGAAACGCATTGCACGTAATAGGGCCATTCTGAAATGCAAAACCTATGGTGTGCTCTCAATCTGGCCAGTCTGTTCCGAGATTCACAGGCAGTTCTCTATACCGAGGAACCTTGGAATTGTCGCTCGTGTCGTCTTCTGCCGCGGGCAAATAATCAAATGCTCTTCCAACCATATGCGGAACCTTTTTTCTCTCAAACAAGCTCAGTACATGTGTCGGTTGAAACAACGGCCAAGTCTTTCTTCCGATATAATTCATTCGATGGTAGAGGCGAGTTGTTGGTTGAGTTATAATACATCAGGGTATATCGTACAAGACACCGTCTATATACACGTGCATCGCAGAAGATTCAAACTCCTAGAGCCAACAGTCAGCAAACGATCGGCCAAAAGACCTTTGTCGGTCTCGGAAATGGATCAACACACCAAATATGCATTCCGGCAACCCAGTCGACCGCACGGGCAAGGAGCCAGCTCTCACAAGCTTAAGTCCCAATAATTACCGCTAAGTATTCCCTCCTGGGCTATTTCCTGCTGGATTCCGATTGTCTGTGCCAGCCGTGACGGTCTGGAGCTTAAGGTATTCCTCTTCGAGTCGTTTCTGCATCTCAAATTCGGCCTGGCGTTCTTGCCGCACGCGTTGCTTTTCCATATCGCGCTCAACACCTCTGTGCATAGCCTGTCACACATCGAACCATTAGCTAACTTAACACCAAAGAAGCGGAAACCCGGCACATACCGCCCTGTCGTTTTCTTGTGCCCAATGCACGAAATAGATAATGCCCGCAGTGCCCATGCCAGTGGCTGCCAGGGTCAGCTTTGATGCGCGAGACATGGCAAAAGACACAGTCCAGCACTGTTGAATTAGACAATTGAATGAAAAATCGCAGGTCGAAAATGCGCGTGGGTTATCGGGTTATCGATGCGGTCGATGGTGGCAGAATAGCCCCACCGCCTTTGGGGGGTCATGCGTGGCTGATCGAGCTCGAGCTCCGGCCTCTCTTCACATACCATTCTCTCCCCACGTTTCATCAGACTTTAAGAGGGTTCTTGAGCAAACATGGTGAGATTGCTCTCGTCCAGGGCTCCAAGGTGTGTTTCAGTGGCTAATATTCTAGGTTGTCCAGTCGGCTCAGAACTCCGCGGGTATTCAAACCCTCCTCGATGTACGTCTCGATGGGCGATGGGATATGCTCAGTTGATACTAATGTGGAATGCAGGCCGAGCGAGAGGCACAGAAGATCGTTCAGCAAGGTATGTGTCATGCGATTCCCCTGTTGTCTTGCCTGGGCCGTTACTGATACTCGATCATCTACAGCGCGCGAATGTACGAGATTACCATTCCCCGACCAACCGAATACTTGATCTAACTCGATTTGTGACAGACCGCACCAAGCGGATAAGGGACGCCAAGGCTGAGGCTCAGAAGGAGATTGAGGAGTACCGCAACCAGAAGGAAGAAGAATACAAGAAATTCGAGGCTGAGGTGAGACACCACTCCCGAGAATCAAAAAAGGACATTTCTGGAATGCTGTCCGTCTGTGAGAACGGAGTCGCTAATATATTTTCCAGCACTCGAGCGGATTCAAGAAGGCCGAAGACGATGCGAACGCGGAAGCGGAGGAGAAGCTGAAGGAGATTCAGGCCGCCGGCAAGAAGCAGGGTGACAAGGTGGTATCGGATCTGATCAAGGCTACGACCGACGTGAAGCCCGATGTGCCTGAGAAGATTGCGGCATAGAGTTGGCTTTTTTGGTTTCTGCTTTTTCTTCGGCTGTCACTAGAAAGATGCGCTTTCGTGGCTGCTCATCGATATCCATTATTTCGGAAATATAACTTTCATTTGGGAGGCTGTTACACAGAACAGAGTCTACATGCATTGGCGTGATTGAGGTGCATACGTAGGAATTGTAATCTAAACTTGTAATCCATTTCCGAACCTTGAGCTCACCTCGGGAACAAATCAGTTCTTTGCTGATTGCGAAAATTCTATCAAGCATCTTATGACACATTATAAATGCGCCGAATTATTTCTCTACCGCATGGCGAAATCATAAATGTATAGATCGGCTCAACGCTTGGAAATGCCCGGAATTGAGAGCCTGAGGCACCCAACGGATGTTCCCGTTGCGTCATTCTGCTGAAGCTACAACCACGTTGCGCATACCAAGACCATGGGATATGCAGTTGCTATCCCAAGGATAAGCAAGAAATCAGTAAATAATCACCTCATACCCTCGCTCGCGCCACGTCAAGCCTTCCACGCCACCCCGCGGATCCCCAAACCCATCCTCGAACCGCGTCTAGAGGATCATGGCCGAGTCATCCGCGACGAATACTCCGTGCTTCGAGACAATTATGGTCCGTATTGGAATCTGATCGCGTCTAGCTCCTTGGCTCTGCTCACATTTTCTCTAGCTGCCCCTAAACATCCCGTGGTCCTTGCCCATGGCCTCCTCGGGTTCGATGAACTGCGCCTGGCTGGTCGGTTCCTCCCCAGCGTGCAATATTGGCGTGGAATTAGAGAGGCACTCTCAGCGCAAGGTGTCGAAGTGATTACAGCATCCGTGCCTCCGTCGGCGACGATAGAAGAACGCGCACAGGAATTGGCGCGTGATATTGAAATCGGGGCGCGGGGCAGGGATGTCAATATCATTGCACATAGCATGGTAAGTATTCTTATAGCTCTAATTCAAGCTATGCACCGTTAACGAGTAATTAGGGGTAATATTCCATGACCGAATTCCTCAATTCAAGATCTGACAGAGGTCTAGTGGTCTTGATTCCCGATACATGATCAGCAAACTCCGCCCACAGTTCAAGGTGTTGTCGTTGACCACTATCGCAACTCCCCATCGAGGTTTGTCAGCTCTGGTCAACTGCAAACTATCCATTTGTTGACGATAGGATAGGGTCGTCCGTGGCGGATTACGTCTTGGACCAGATTGGAGGTTTGTCGATATATCCCTAACAAAACATACTTTCGCAATCAAGACTTACGAATATCCAGCCGATCGTCTACCTCAAATCTACTACACGCTCAACCGGATGAAAGTCGAAACAGGCGCATTCTCCCAACTAACCAGGAAATACATGTCCGAGACCTTCAATCCCCATACACCCGATGTGGACGATGTTCGGTGCGTACCGGTAGCATCATCGCTATTTCTCTACTGACAGCCTTGACGAACAGATATTTTTCTTACGGTGCAACAGTGCAGCCAAGTATCTGGTCTGTCTTCCGGCTCTCCCACAAAATCCTAGCTCAGATGGAGGGCCCTAATGACGGCTTGGTCAGCGTGGCGAGCAGTCGGTGGGGAGGTGACGAGGGTTACAAGGGGACGCTTATGGGTGTCAGTCATTTGGATTTGATTAATTGGACAAATCGGTTGAAGTGGATGGCCGGGGATTTACTGGGGAATCCGCGCAAGTTTAATGCTATTGCGTTTTATTTGGATATTGCAGGTAAGGGAGGCGATACTCCAGGACTGGTTTGAGGCGTGCTGGCTGACAACGTCATACTAGATATGTTGTCGAAGGAGGGTCTTTGATAGTTGCAAGGTTGTTGAGATACCCAGTGTTATCTTTTGTATCTTTTGTATCTTTTGTATCTTTAACAAGATTTTGATGTATATATTTGCCCACAGAATAGTTTATGCAAATCGTCTCCACTCGGCATGTCTACTGTCGGCGATCGCAATGGAGCAAAGATCGTCCGGCACAGACCAGTTTTTGTTTACCCGTTGAGAGGCGGGAACGAAAAGTCGACTGATTGGATGTTTCCAACACAATTACATTTATGTCATCTTCTATATCCGGGGATTATTTATTTTAGGATGGGGCGCAATTGCAGCTACCATAGGCGCAGCCGCAGGCCCGAAGGAAAACAAGAAAACCAACGATGAGACGGAAATTCTGGTGCCTGGAGGGACCGCCGTCTCGTCGGCCGAGGGGTTCGGATTTAATTTCTTCAGGTAGGGCTGAATGCAAGGTTCTTTAATGAGATAATAATAGAAGTTAGACAAAATACACACTCTTTCCATCAAACATTTGAGGCTATATCTCTTTTATAGAGAGGGGTGATCGGGATCTAAGATCTGCTTGAACCGAGATCCCGAGACATTCTGGTTTTCACTTTTCGCATTACCAGGGACCAGCCTCTTTGAGTCCAAGGAAGCAAGTGTGGCTGAGTGCATCGAGGCGCAGCTTTCACCCCCGTAAACCTGCGAGTTGTTGTGGCTCCCTGTTTGCGTACAAAGAAAGTCGTCGGAGATCAGTTGATCTGCGGCGCGAAAAACGTCATTCTGGTTCCTCCCGCATTTAATCCGCATTCTTGCCCTCATCAGACATCGCGTCAGTTCCCGACACCCTTTCCACGCCAAACACGCCTCCAGAGGGCTTGAGCACCGTCGCGACCGGCTCAGAAGCTCAGCTTGACCGATCCGAACCCGTACGGACCGCATCGGAGGGAGTACGGAGTCCGGGGCCTCGGGCACTCGACGCTATGTCCGCGACAATCGTGCTGGACAGCCGGCACACCCACTACACAAATCTCGACTTCCTTTCGGGCAAGGTCCTCTTGCATTTACCTACGGAAACCGCCGTTGGAGGTATTCAGGTCAAGCTGGAGGGCGAGAGCCGTACCAGGCTGTCTGGTCCTCGCAACCCGCACAATGTGCACTCGGACAAGAAGCGCACGGAGTTGGAGGTGCACAAGGTAAGAAATAAGGGTGGATGGTCTTCTTAGACAGTTGCTGAACTGTACAGATCCTTTACAAAGTTGCTACCGTCTTCCCCACGGCGGCGGTCATGCAATCCGGATCGCCTGCATCCTCCTACACTTTCGCCTCGGGATCATATGAATATCCCTTCCAGTTCAAGGTCAATCCGCTCTTAAAACGTGCTTCAAGGCAGAAGCTGACGACCGCCTAGTTCCCTTTCAACAATGCATGCAATCCAAGCAACAGCATGCTTACCAATCTCAACTTCAGTGGGCTGAAGGTGGAAATGGCCCGCGATAGCAATCGCCACGTCAAGAAGACCCTTCCTCCCACCTTCGGCGGTTTCCCCGGAATGGCCGACATTAAGTACTTTGTGAAGGCTACGGTAATAAGACCGCAATTCTATAAAGAGAACATTCGAGCAGTGGGTATTAATTCAATTGCAGTATATGCCAGCTGGCTAATGAATCCTACAGATTGTGCCATTAAACTTCCTCCCCATTGAGCCACCTCGGACAGGAAACCCCAACGAAGAAACATATGCTCGACGGCAACATCAGTTCTCCAAGGCTCAGGAAAGCCGGAAGAAAAAGAGTATTTTCTCAAAAGGGACTAACCCATTCCGAGATTTGTCGGAGCCTCCACGTGTATCTGTGGATGCTCGACTCCCGAATCCTTCTATCCTGACATGCAACGAACCGGTTCCGCTCCGTCTCATGGCCAAAAAGCTGACAGAGACGTCGGACATTATCTTCCTTGAGATGCTGCAAATCGAGCTGATCTCTTACACCAAGATTCTGGCGCATGATCTCACTCGGAATGAGACTGGCTCCTGGGTCATTATGAGTCGCAGTAACATGGGAATACCACTGGGCAAGCCAGAAGATGCTGTGGGTACTGAATGGAATATCGACCCGAAGCTATGGGGCAATCTGCCCCTACCTAACTCCGTGGCTCCATCGTTTGAAACCTGCAACATTGAAAGAGCCTATGAGTTGGAGGTGCGAGTTGGCATCACCCACGGCACTGCTAGCAACATGAAGGTACGCTTTGATCAGCCACACCAACTTACAACATACTAACTGTTTTAGCCTCAACTTATTGTCCTTCCTTTGCGGATGCCAGTCAAGGTATTCTCTGGCATCGCTCCTCCACAGGCCCTCCTGGATGCCATAGCCGCCTCAGCATTACAACCATCTCCCTCTAAGCCAACCGGACCAAACTCACCCACGGCCACAAACGGCAGACCTACCATACCACCACGGCCGTCCGGAGTTTCAGTACCAGCTGACTCCGGAGCCGCGTATGATGACGCGCCTCCCAGCTACGAGGACGCAATGGCAGAAAACTTAAGCCCGGTGGATGGACCACGCCGCGAGTATCACCCACCAGACGCCAGCACAGTGGAATCTGGAACTGATGGCAAATCCCCAGTCCAAACGGGAAAGGTCCGTGAGGACGGGCGCGCGGCAGAAGGTTCCGCGCTCCCTCGTGAAGACCGCCGCTCGTCCTCCGAATCCTTTGACATGCTGCCTACCACCCCGCCTGAATCTAATTCCGGATCTCCTCCCACCTCGCCCGTACGACGCTCTCAAAGTACTATGAAAGCACCCCGGAATCCCGCGGAAGAGGAGAGCCCGCCGCAGTACCAACAAGTCGCGGATAAGCAGGTTCAGGCTCCGAGCGTGAACCGCCAGCCTTCACATAACAATATGCGTTTGATGAATCTGGGCATGCCTACTCGCAAACCCGTTCCTCGGAGCTCAGACAGAAGGGCCTGATATCTGCTCCGTGGCTACCTACACGGTTCTTGCCTGGAAGTGGAGAGCACAGTCAAGTTGCAATTTCCTCGACCGATCAACACAAACACCCAATTAGACAAATATTGCGGACAAAGTTCCACATCATCTTTGCGGCAATTGCATCCTTGATACCCCTCCTCAATAATATCTTTAGAGGCTATAATTTGGTCATTGGGTTTTTGCGTTCGGACATCACACTCTTAGCAGTAACTACATAATACATTGTGAAAGACAGCATTACATTCTACTCAACCTCTCAGACTTAATAGCTCGTATGCGCCTTTTTGAATGCAGTTTTCTAATGAAATATTATCTGGCTAGGCAACTTTGGACCCCCTTGGTGTGCATCCTCTGCTGTAAGGATACAAGTTATGGGTCGGCATACTGACAAAGATACTGGAATAGATACCAAGGAAGATGTCTTCAAAAAGACCTAGACAAAGTATCCAGAATACGGTGAGAATGAATGATCAGAAAGAGTTATAGATCGTGTTGTGTCGATCAGTGGCGCCTAAGGCCACCGTCCAAAAGAGGTTAGTGCCTGCTCCACACCGAGCTCAGTTCTTCGGAGCTGCACGAGGCAGTTTCTCGATTCCCCCGTGTCCATGCACCTCGTATGGCACTCTCCACGATCTTTTCTCATATCCCGGAACACTAGACATCTTTTGCGCCCGTCTTTTGTGCGCGATTTTACCACAATATCCCGCACACCGCTCCTTTCAAAGAAGCTGCAAAACATCACGCTTAAACCACCAACAATTTCTCAAACTGAATACCACCTCCGCTTTCCTGCCTCGATGATCTAGCACACGTTCTCGGCACCATGCGCCTTCACCTAGTCATATCGCGCCACGGCCTGCCGGTCACGCGCATTCTTTGGACCACCGCCTCTTCTTCTACGGAATATGGAGTCCATGGCGCTGCATCGGCGGCCGCGATAGCTTCGACTCGCACACCGAACATTGCCTTTGCGAACGGTGGATACACAATCGCACAACTACTCGAAGATGTGAACGAGGTAGTGCCGCTAGAAACGGAACCCAGCATGTTCAACCCGGAGTTCGGTGGTCAGTGGGGATTGGAGGATTATGTGGTTGAGGTGGGCGGATCGGAGTGTCTTCACTTCATGGAGGTCGATGGATTGCTTCGCGATGGAGATGAGGTTGTGTATGTGCCCCTGGTTTGACGCGTTTGGCGCCTTTCTTTGCTTGATATGAGTGGGACAAGTTACTAACGTTCGCATTGCAGTATTCGAGCTCTTCAATTATCGGATCTCCGGGCACGCCGATTGTGTGGTCGACACCAGATTACGTCCGAGGGCAAACATCTCATTGATGGCGTTGCATTCGGGTCTCCGTTCCTGAAGCGCGGTGCTTCGTCTCGACCTGCGATTACCATTCCTCCCAGAAAGAAGCGTCGCACTGCTTTCTCCTCCGGCTGGGACTTTGGGCCCGATTCTACACTCCACTATGAGGGTGCCAACGACAATGCCAATGCCGACGAGGAGGGCGACGGGGAGTGGCTGCCACCGGGCGACACTGGCTTTGGAAAGGAGCTCTCCATTCTACCGGCGGATCATGAAGTATCCGACATGGGGACTGTCATCAGGCATCACGTCGACCATTCAGATGGTTCAGACAGCGAAATGGACGCCTCTGACCCTGATCCTGAAGAGGACGATCTGGACACTGAGCTCAAGGCTTTGAAAGCGGATTTCGAAGAGCCCGGGTCCCAATTTATTGATATTAGAAAACAAGCACAGGCGCCAACTGGCCCTGCATTGCGTTCTAGTCTGATGGCCAAGAGGCCCTCGTCTGCGGACAAGAGACCAAACTCCTCGGGATCACTTGTGGGCGCCTCTTCTCTTTCCAGCAAGCGGTCTCGCGGGGATGACTCTTCTCCAAGAGTCTCAAAGGCTGTGAGATTCAATGGAGGCCAAAACGCACCGGAAGTCTTGAGATCTCAACAACTGCAGCCTGACGAGGATGTTGCTGAAACCTCCGACTCCGAGTCAGACTCCCCGTCCTCTAGTGATTCCAGCGACTCGAGCGACTCTTCATCTGAAGAAGAAGACTCCTCTGATGAAGATGTGCCGGCAGTCGACGGGGCAGCCATCAGAGCGGAAGGCCCACCTTCCAGCTCTGAAGATGATTCCAGCTCCGAGTCCAGTTCCGACTCGAGCTCCGAAGATGAAGAGGCTTCCCCGCCCCCGGCTAAATCGAACCACGTTCCCATTGTGAACCCTCCTGGCCTTGGCTCTGTGCGGACCAAGAAGAGCAACCATCGCTACAAGCTCCGCCGACGTCTTTCTAAGCTGAAGGAAATTGGCGTGCTGCCTGCTGAAGCAGATTTCGCCGCCTTGCATCAATGGGAGGAGGCGAATGGAGGCTGGCACTTCCCCGACGAGTCCAGCATCATGTCAACAACAACGGCCAAGGCGCAAAAGAAGGACCAAGAGCAGCTGGATTTTGAGGCCAGGCGGCAGAAACTACTCCGGGATCTCGCCTCTGGTGGTGTTGATGTGGATGAGACTTCTGAAAAGGAAAATGTTCCGCCTAATAAATCAGCAACCGCAGAAGAAGCCGTGTCTGATGAAGCCGATGAAGCTGACGAAGCCCCTGAAGTGGAGCCTTCAACTCGACGCAAACTTGACATCGCCAGTTCCAAGCGATTGCTCTTCGGGTCTTTGGGAGTGCGCGCTCCTAAAAACAAGGAAGAGGAAGAGGCCATGCGACGAAAACTAGCTGCTCAAGCCAACAGTGTCCATTCCCGACGACAGACCGCAGAGAAACAAACCGTCGAAGAAGAGGAGAGTGAATCAGATGTAGACTGGGAGAACAAGCTGGTCATCAAAGCTACCGAGTGTATTTACGATGATATCGAGCTGAGTTCACCACCATTCCCTTTCGAGAATCGTTGGGACGCAGATGCAGATGCGATCATCAGACAGCGGAAAGGCTGGGGCAAGAAGCGAAAGAGAAAGCAGAGAATCCAGGTTTACCAGGAAGATGAAGACCAGGAAGAGTATGAAGAACCAAACTATGAATGGCCCGCCTACGAGGAGGGTATGGAACTCAACTATGACGACGAAGAGCCTGCCTCCGCTGATAACAAAATCACTGGTTCTTCCGACGACCTTCCCACACTTCCTGCGGATCTGAGCTCTGTTCCAGATTTGCTCGAAACCGAAACAAAGGTCGGAGCAATTATCGCCTTCCGACAGCTGGACATGTCCAAAGCGACAAACTGGCAGCCCCGAATGTCCGAATACCGAGTTGCCGAAGTTCACGATATCTTGGATAACGGGACGATCAACGTGCGACTAGCGGTGCGCGATCGACGACCAAAGGCAGAGCCAGTTGACCCGGAGGACGACGGGCCCCGAGTATACGATAAATTCGAGATGCCGGGGTTCGAGGACGACGAAGAAGAAGATGATGGCTATCGCGAACTTGCATTCGGAGAACTCAGCGATTCAAAGCTTCTGCGGCCGGCGCCACCGGTCATTGACGGTGAGACCGTTGACAAAGACGCGCAAGAAGGTAGCTTGTCAGTGAACTGAAATCGGTCTGTTTTCATGCGCTTACCCGTTCCAAGTGTCTCCGTAGTCGAGGACTCCATGCCGAACGCCCAGGGTCCCGCCATCGATCCGGCGAATATGGATCTCGATGAAACCACGTTCGTCACCCTCGTGACCGCAGCTAGCCAGGTTGGGTCGCCGGCGAGATCGGATGTGCCATCTGTTCAGATCCCCGGTGGCGTGCGGCTTCCACAAACGCAAGGTCAGGACGCAGACGATGAGAACAGTGACACCCACGCTGTGCCCTCTCCTTCGTTCTCCGGGTTCCATTCGGCGTTCTCTTCTCCTGGAACCAGGCTAGGCGGCCGTTTCGATGGCCCAATTGAAGAAACGAATCTTGACGGCCACACTCTGATTGAAGAACCGTCCGCGTTCACTCTGATTGGGGAACCATCCGCTTTGGATAATTCCAACCAGGACCACTTAACTCTGTCCTTTTTGTCTGCTAACCAATCCGTCTCCGATCAACCGTCCGAAAGCCAACATCAAGATCGCCAAGTCGTCGACGAGTCGCTGCTGGCTGCGAATGGATCTGGTGGCAATGACTCGCTGCTGTCCGTAGTGCCACCCCAAGAAAACAGCGTCTCCGGAAAGTCGACGCCCGCTCGCAGCCCAATTACACGGAGCCCGGGCGGACAAAAAGCAAACACGCCCAAGGGCGCGGCCTCCTGGGAGAGCCTTCTGGACATGCTGAGAACTGGAAACCCAGAGCTGGACAACACGGACCAAGACAAGGATGACGAAATGAACGAGGACCACGAAGACAACGATAGCCTGATCCATAGCGAGCAGAGTCTTCGTCTATCGCAGCCATCCCCTCCATCGAGCTCGCGCTCTTCGCGCAAGCCGCCGACCAGTGCCCAGCGACCGCAGTCCCCGAAATCCAACCCAGAACTATCTGAAACACCGGCGGGTTCTACGCGCTCCAAGAAACCGGTCGCTTCTCCGCCCAATGGCTCACAACTGTCAGAAATTATTGATCTGACTACCAGTCCCTCGGCAGGAGCCAGCCAGCCGAGTCGAAATGCAAGGAGCGACAATTCTGACCGTGTATCCAATGCAGACGACAACGATAATCTCCCGCAATCATCGGGCCGGGCGACTCGTCTGTCGACGGACACGATGCAGCGTGTGGAGGTGAGCGTCAGTCCGGCGACGAGCAAGGCCAGCAGGAAGAGCAAGAAACGATCGCCGCGAAAGTTCTGATCACTCTATGTTCTAAGGCTTAAAGCCTACATGTATCTACTAGTCATTCTTTTGTACCTATGAGAGGCGTCAGGCCGGATATCACACCTAGCATCGAGCACCAAATATGGACGTTCATTATCTGAGACAATCTGCAGGCTGCACTACATCATCACTTTATTGTCCTGGAGTACCCAGCTGCATCGGGGCGATAGCTGCATAGCTCGTAAGCGACCAAGCAAAAGGCAGGATTCGGTGACAAAAGCTGCACTCCGATTGGCCTATGCCGCTCTCACCGTGATGTCACCGAACTATATCCCGCTT
This sequence comes from Penicillium sp. S103-07, assembly GCA_037042055.1. NCBI lineage: Eukaryota > Fungi > Ascomycota > Eurotiomycetes > Eurotiales > Aspergillaceae > Penicillium > Penicillium sp. S103-07. Next base: position 174,030 of record JAXQJQ010000033.1, read on the forward strand.
GCACGTTTATCAGCTTGGGTATTTGTACTTGGTGTGCATTACATGTCCAATTCCTTAAATACTGCTACCCGCGTCCCCTGGTAGCCATGCAATTGACCCCAATGCCCCTCACACTCCCCCGCTCCTTTCCACGTCCACGTCCACGCTCTTCACCAATCACTACAAGTGTCTCACGAGTCCGGACCTGTCGGTGTGGCTGTCGCTCAGCCAGTGCATGCTCGTGTTCCTGCTGTGTTCATTTCCCCGCTTCCAGATCCATTCCCGGGGGTTTAAATACCAGTGCACGTCCCCAAGCTAGAACTCTACACATCCACAGCTTCAAACGCTCAATAACCCCAAGCTTATCAAGACAACATCCCCCTTCCAATCCCCAAAGAACCATTTCCACAATGGCCCAAGAGTACAAACTAAAAGATCTCTCCTCCCTGGCCTCCGTCTCCCCTTTTGAGAAACGCGAGGTCGAGGTCGAAGGTATCCAAGATGGAAAAGTCCTACTGTTAAACCACGACGGTCAAGTTCACGCCCTCAATCCGCGCTGCACGCACTACGGTGCGCCCCTCAAGAACGGCGTGGTCACGCCTGATGGCCGGCTTACTTGTCCCTGGCATGGCGGTATGTTCATTCCATTACCGGCGTCGATGTAAATCTTGGGAAATCAAGAACGGAAATACTAATTGTATAAAGCATGTTTCAAAATCTCATCCGGCGACGTCGAAGACGCACCGGCCTTGAACGCACTAAACAAATTCGACGTGTTCGAAAAGAACGGTGCCGTCTACATCCGCGCCAATGAAAACGATATCAAATCCGGACAGCGGGACCCTGTCCTAAAGTGCTCTGCCTCGAAGGCCGAGGAGAAAGTCGTCGTCATTGGAGGGTTCGTTCCCCATATCTCCATCCGCTCCCTTTTGAAAAGGACCGAACTAACACAAAACAGAGGAAGCGGCACCATCAGCACCGTCCAAACCCTCCGCGAGCTAAAATACCCCGGCTCAATAACCATAATCTCCACAGAATCCGACTACGTAATTGACCGCACAAAACTCTCAAAGGCCCTCATTCCCGACGCCTCCAAGATCCTTTGGCGTCCAAAGGAATGGTACGAGCAAGCTTCCATCAAGAAAGTCGTCGACGAAGTGACATCCGTCGATTTCAAGAATAAATCCGTCTCGACGAAATCGGGAAACAAGTTCCCGTATACTAAACTCGTCCTTGCTACGGGCGGTATACCTCGCAACCTCCCACTTCCCGGATTCAACGAGCTGGGGAACGTTTTCACGCTGCGCACTGTTGAAGATGTCCAGAAGATTCTGGGCGCTCTGGGCGACTCCAAGCGCAAAGTCGTCGTGATAGGAAGTTCATTCATCGGAATGGAAGTGGGTAACGCGCTCAGATCCAAGGAACACGATGTGACGATCGTCGGCATGGAGAACGCACCCATGGAGCGAGTCATGGGTGCGGACGTCGGCCGGATCTTCCAGCGCAATCTTGAGAAGAACGGTGTTGTCTTCAAGCTCTCTGCGTCCGTTGAGAAAGCTACGCCGTCATCGGACGGCGTGACTGTTGGCGCGGTTCATTTGAAAGATGGATCCGTGCTGCAAGCCGATGTCGTCGTTCTGGGAGTTGGAGTCCGGCCGGCGACGGATTTCCTAAAGGATTCTATCAAGCTTGAGAAGGACGGGTCTGTCGCGACGGATTCGCACTTCCTGATTCCTGGATCCGAGGATGTCTTTGCGATCGGTGATATCGCTACATTCCCCTATAACGGGCCCGGAGGGAATGGGGCGCCGGTGAGGATTGAGCATTGGAATGTAGCGCAGAATTCGGGGCGGGCCGTTGCGAAAGCGATTGCGCATGCGCAACGGGCGCCTGTGAGGTCTGTGTCTGTGAAGCAGTTTATTCCGATTTTCTGGAGTGCGTTGGGCGCGCAGTTGAGGTATTGTGGGAATACGGCGAATGGGTATGATGATGTTGTGTTGAGGCAGCCGGAGGAGGCCAAGTTCACGGCGTTTTATACCAAGGGGGAGACTGTTGTTGCGGTTGCTACTATGGGGATGGACCCGGTTATGAGTAAGTGTGCGGAGCTGATGAGGGGTGGGAAAATGGTGTCGAAGAAGGAGGTGAAGGAAGGAGTTGATGTTTTGGAAGTTGGTGTTTAGTTGGATATGTTGGAATAAGTTAATGGATAGGTCAAGCATTGATTGAATGTACACGTTTGACATTGAAAATGAAACTCTTTTGCCCGAAACGCCCGCCGAGAATGAAATGTATGAAGGACATGTATACAGCTCTATTTCTCCTTCTTCTCCTTTGACTTGGACTTTTTCTTTTCCTTCTTCTCCTTCTTCTCTTTTTTCTCTCGCTTCTCCTTCTTCTCCTCCGGCTCGATCTCCACAACCGAGACATCCTGCGCAGCCGGTGCCGCCGAGATGGGAATCACCCGAGTGGTGTTCTTAGTTGGAGAAGAAAGGAACGATGGGGGCAATGACTGGCCCTGGTTCTCAGCCTGTACAAGCTTCTCCTCTTCCTCGGGTGTGAGCATCGTCCCCTCGATACTCAAGAACCCGCGGTCCCGTTCCGAGCCTGGGATGACATCCACGTCGACAACGCGGAACCGCACATTGCCGCGCACTCGGTGCCCAGATACAGACTGGAAGTGGCCTGTGGATGCCTCGCCCTCGTCTTCGCCGTCAATGTCCAGCTCGCCCGCAGCCAGTGGGGCGGGCTGGAAGAGCTCCTTGGCGGGGTCGAAGCCTGGTGGTGCACGCTCGGTAGCGGACTCATCGTCTGTAGTTGCGTTTCCTGAGGTCTCGGTTTCTTCAGCTTCTTCGCCGGGTGGTACCCACTGCCAGTTTGTGGGGAGGCGTTTGCGTTCAATGCCGACGGAGAACAGGTTGAAAACGACCGCGCCCAAAAAGCCCTCGGATTGGACGTTCACCCAGCCTTCGAGGCTCTGGCCTCGCCTGGGACGGAAGATTAGGAAAGTTGCTGTCAGGTAGACGTAGAGCACGCCGTACTCGTCGGCGGTTTTGGCGAGCGTCAGAGGCTGCGGGTTCGGGTCGGATGAGCTGCGGGGTTGAGATGAGGGCGGGTGGCTAGAAATTGAGGCGTTGGAGTAAGCCATGACGATACCCTTCAGCGGGGGGTAGTAGGTCAAGAGCAGCGGCGAGAGGTGCTCTGCCATCAGCGAAGCCAGCGCATGGGTAGGCGAGATGGAGATGGGAGACAGCGGCAAGTACAGTGTAGCCGTGGCGAGAGAAAACGCGGACTCGGAATGTTCAGTCGAGGTCGATGTCGAGGCTGTCTTGCTGGATTTGTCTTTCTTGCTCTTTGTCTCGCCTGTCTGCTTGCGCTTCTTGGACGGTGATGCATCCTTGTTTTTTGATTTGCGCTTGCGCTCGTCGGTCGCCCGGGGTGAGGTGTCAATGTCCATTGCGTCTACGGCCATGGCGCAATTGGGGCTCCGAAGAGCTGTAATTATGGTGGATGATTGATCTTTTTTATGGTTCGAAGACTTCGAGAAACTTTTTTTCTTCTTCATTTTGCGCAGAGAAGGGAAGGCGGTGGAGCCGGGCGGTGACGCAGTTAACCGCCCCGGTTTCGAGGCGAGCATCAGCCAGCTTGGCCTCAAAGAATCTGGGATTGGTGATTCCATTTTTGCAGTCATGGCCTCGGTGCTCCCTTACATCGGGTGGGCTGTTCTGCCCAATGTATGTGAAATCCTCGATGTGGATCTGTTTCTTTGTATACTGACAACCGGTATAGTACGCAACGGCGCTTCTCCAGACTGTTTACTATGGCATTACTGTTCGCGCCGGCGACCCTCGTCCTATGCCAGGAACCCCGCGTCATGAACTCCATCGTCGCCGCATCTTTATTTTCGTGGTCACGAGCTACCTCCTCTACACGCTGTACGAAACATTCCACCAAGTGCAGATCGCGGGAGACTTTTACCAAGCGCTGGGGGTATCACCATTCGCCGATGAGCGCACGATCAAGTCGAAGTTCCGCCGATTAGCTGCCCAGCATCACCCTGATAAGATCGGTCCGGATGGCGGTGCAGAGATATACTTCATGTACCTTCGTCAAGCGCAGGAAACGCTCGCGAACCCAGTCAAGCGATTCGCGTACGACCGCTTCGGTCCCGACATGCTCAACTGGGGCGAGCAGAAGACCACGAGCGACTTTATCACCGTGTCATTTACCCGGTCTCTTGTCCCGCAGTACGTCGGTGGTTTCGTGACCATGCTGGTGCTGAACTGGCTATGGTGGGCCAACTGGGGACGCTACGTGAGTGACGAGACCCGGCTTTTCGGACAGACACTAACGGCTCTACAGTGGCGTTTCTATACCTTTGCCGCCATGCTAACCCTCGAACTCGCGCTTATTACCCACCCTCAGGCTGTTTTCATGCCCGCGGCGTATCTCCCCACATGGCTACGGGCCTGGGTGCCAGAGCCAGCCTTCCACCTTCTCCCCTTCCAGACATTAACTCTGGCCCGTCGCGCCTCCATTCTACTACATATCTTCATCTCGCAGATCGCTCCGCCAAGCGCCCGCGCATCCAGCGGTGAAGACAAGATCTCGCCGCAGACCATGCAGCGAATGGGCCAACTGGTAGCAGCAACGCGCCAGGCAGACTTCGAGGCAACGCGGATGCTGCAGGTCGGCCTGGCGCCGTTCCGCGGTGATCGCGAGAGCGTTTCTGCGCTGCGCCGCGGCATGAAAGAGGGGCTAATCCTGGGCGGAGTGCGCTCGAGTCCCGATGTGCAGCGCGCCGTTGCGCAGGTCGTGGAACGGCGCAGGATGGAAAGCGAGAGTAAAGCCGATTAGTGACGGGAATCGCTTATATGACCGCGTTGTAGATTAGACTTTGTACACGACCAATACAGGACCATGATTCGATCAGCGGAGCACACATTTCGGATGATCAAATCCGTGATCTGTGGCGTATTACGCGTTGGGGTTGTAAGAGTCAGGCGTCAGAATATTCTCATCTCGCCCCCGGCCACGGTGGCGCCAGGTCAGGTCGGTCATCTGAAAGGTCTTTGTGACGGGTAAAGCTGCAAGGCAATAATACAGTCTTGGATCAGGCCATTGCGAAACTCTCCGGGGCCACTAGCGAGCCAATTTCGGGACTCGGCGGAGTCAGGAATGAGATCCATCAACGGGGGCGATCAGGAATGTGTTTGACAGTACACACCGTGCCAAGTATATAGAATGGTTGATACCCTTGAATGAGAAAGAAGAGATCCCAAAAGACGTTTCTAAGGGATGGATTTTCGGGATTTCGGGAAAGGGTACAGAATACAAGTATAGAAACGGTGAAGCAAAAGTCGGGTTCCTTTGTTGCGGGCGTAACGGTACGGTAACCAGTCCCTTCCGTGGCCACCGACGGCCGTAAATACCGATACGGTAACAACGCGAGGCCTCACCACGACTCGCACCTCCTGTGTCTCTCTCAGAAGAACCTTCGCTATCCAGAAAATTAAACGAGATGCTATCCACTGCCGGGTCACCCATCCCTTTCCCCCCTTCCCGCTTCCCTCCCTTTCCATCTCGACTCTTCCCCTCTCCCTCTCCCCCTCCCCCATGATCCATCCAGCCATCGAACACTTCAGCCTCGTCAACCTTTGAAACCATCTACAACTGAAAATAGCCCGGGCGGTGGAAGACCACGTCACGATCGCCGCCCCTGCAGCTCATCATCCTCAATCCCTTCCGAGACTACGACCCATCGTCACATCTCCAAGGCCGACTACGCACCTCGCTCCGACATCATGCCTGCCGCCGGCTCTACCCCCAACGGTCGCTCTAAGGGCTCTAAAAATACACCTAGCTCCCTAGTGGTGACCTTTAAGCTGTCACCGGACATGCTACAGTCCTTCATGGACAATGCCACCGACCGAAAGCCCTCGAATCTTTTCCCTCCCGGCAAGGGCCTTGAGCCTTCCTCGCCGGCCTCGTCTACCGAAGTACCGGCCGTTCGTCCTTCTTCCGCAGACAATGACTCCAACGGCGATGCGAACTCGACCCCAGCCGCAGGTGCAACTCCAGCCGACACCCCGCGTCGGAAGGGTGTTCCGGGCCCTAAGCCCGGCAACAAGCGCGCAAATGGGCAAACTGAGCCCAGCGCGCGAGCCAGAGGTAGACCCGGGCCGAAGAAGAAGCCGAGACTGTAAGTTGCACTCAGCACATCATGAGCCGAATAACACTGACATACAACAGGGAAGAAGGTGGCGATGCTGCCAAGTTGCCGGCCGCAACTCGACTGGGACCAAAGGCCAACACCGGCGCTATCAATGCTGGACTGCGCGCCCTCGACCGTACCGGTGCTCCCTGCCGCAAGTGGGAGCGTCAGCCTTTGAAGCTGAGAAGCTTCACTGGCGTTCTCTGGCAACTGCCTTCCTGGCGCGGCCACAGCCTGGCCAAGTCTGAGTCCAGCGAGTCCAAGGTTGCCGCCCTTGAGAGCGGCGATAGCGACACCAAGGCCGGACTCACTGCTCCTGGTACCGACACCCTCAATGGCAGCAGTGCTGTTCCCAGTGAGAAGAGCAATTCCGGTGATGGAGACGTCACCCCCGCTCCATCGAACATTGTCGAGCCGTCATCGCCCGCCATTGCTATGGCTGCTTGAGGTGCATGAGGCTGTATATTTGATTCTTACGTTTCTTTCTTTTTTTTTCTTCTCTTTTTTTCACTTTCTGGATCATACCTTGTTTTGGCTCTGGGTTTTTATGGAATGGCGTCTTCTTGAAAGTGGATATGACTACAGGTATGATGGCATGGTCTGGCATGTTGCCTGTCGGGCACGACTTTTTTTTTTTCTGCGCGGGGATTTTGGGCATTCTTCTGTATTATAGTTCGGGATATCTTGGGATCGGATTCACTTTATTTTTTATGGGACTCGAAGACCTTTGCTGTGATAGGATCATAGCGCATACCAAAATGGTTCTGGCTTCTATACATTTTGCATAACTAGAGACCAAAGAAATGTCGTAAATAGCCTTGAATATGTAGGTGATCATGACTGTTGCTCGCCTACTTACCTTGACTATCTTACGGGCATCAATAGTGGCCGCATAAAAAGATGTCTGAAAAGACAGTTCAAGGAATAAGCAGAGAATTCAAGTCATTGTGAAGAGGCCGGACACATCGGGGAGGGGTCCTCGTGACAACACTCTCCCTCCCCTCCTTTCTTAGCTTTACCCGGATATTTCCCCGCAGTCTTCAACGAGCCGTTACTATCTTTCTTTTTTCCTTGTTCATTTTTACGCTAACGTCAGTCCCGACATCGAGCTCTCGCCTTTTTTCGGGTGTTCGTGGCTGTTGCGGCCTTCGCTGCTTCCGGTCACCAGATGACCCGCTCGTCACGCAACGTCAGCAAAAAGCCCCTCAGCAGAGAGAATTCATCTAGTTTCGCAGATCAGTTCGGGTTGTGAAGCCATCCACTGTCATCGATTTGGGTGGGCGTGACCCGCAGCCATGGCCGACGTTCCTTTCCCCGGTGGAGCTCGAGGAGCTCCAACATACGGCATCTCATCCGGCCAGCGCCGCTCCTCCTACGCCTCCGTCGTCTCGGGCACCGCTTTCTCTCCCCCGATCTCAAGCTCGTTCTCCCATCTGATCAACTCAAATCCCGTCTCTTCCTACCCGCCGCCCTCCCTGCCCGACGGCCGACTCCACCGGGTCCCGTCCGGCCTCGATGCCGACATGCAGCTCAACCCCGCCTGGAGATCCAACTCATCGCCTGATTCCTTGCCTTCATACTCCCGCAAGTATGCCAGCTATTTACGCCCGATGGAGTTTAACCCGGGCTTTGGTTTGACCGATGGGCCGACCTTCTTCATCCCCTCCTACCTCCGCAACTCCCGCTACATCTATCGCCTCGACGCCGCCCATCGAGCTAAGCTTGCGGCCCAGCAGCGCGAGGTCTCCTCTGCGAATTCCACTTCGAATCCTCCCCTCTCCACCTCTTCCAGCAACGTCCACCTCCCCCGCATGGCCCCTTCCCATCGTGGCATGACTTATGAGATCATCGAGAAGGAACCCCCGACCACCGCCGACCCTCTCTCACCGCTGCCGACCCAGTGGAGTTCATCGGACAAATATGCCGGTCTAGAGCTATCGAACGATTCTCTCGACGTGCGATACACGGGTCCCGTCCACAAGCACGACCATGAAGCTGCGGCGCTAAGGGCTGATCACCCCATGCCGCCCCAATGCGGTATATACTACTTTGAGATCAAGATCGAGTCCAAGCCGAAGGAGGGGTACGTTTAACATTTTTTGTGGTAATCTACGGCTTTATACTGATTGATAGTCTAGAATGATCGGCATTGGATTCTCCAGTACCAAAGCTTCGGTCGAGAGACTCCCTGGCTGGGAGCAGGAATCCTGGGCCTATCACGGTGATGATGGGAAGTCGTTTTTCGGCGAGAGTCAAGGACAAGGTCGTTCATATGGGCCAACGTTTGGCGTTGGAGATACCGTCGGATGTGGAGTAAATTTCTCCACCGGGTCAGCTTTCTTCACTAAGAATGGGGTGTTCCTGGGTAAGAGCCCCATCAATTGCAAAGTCATGCAGGACTGACAGAACTAGGGAATGCTTTTCATGATTTGCGCAACGTGACGTTGTATCCATCTGTCGGAATGAAGAAGCAACCGCCCGTACACTTGAAAGCGAACTTTGGGCAGGAACCATTCGTTTTTGACATTGACGGCATGGTCAGGGTATGTCTCACAGTACGTTTCGCATTGTGACCCGAGAGCTAACGATTCTACAGCAAGAGAGAGCATCGATTCAATCCGAGATCAACAGCACGAGTACCGATAGCTTACAGCCCTCACTGGACGAGTCCGCGCTCCTCCAGGAGCTAGTTGCCCAGTTTCTTGCCCACGATGGTTATGTGGAGACCGCGCGTGCATTCGCCGAAGAGGTAGCCACCGAGACCGCGGCGCTGCAGAATGGACAGCAGGAGCCGCTAAAGAAGTACGAGGTGGAAGAAGACCGCGAAGCCATACAACGTAACAGTAAGCTTGTGGTCCGCTCGTGGCAGCTACAACGCTAACAACCCCAGAAATCCGCGCCGCAATCCTTGACGGCGATATCGACAAGGCTCTCAAGCACACAAAAGCATACTACGCCAACGTCCTCGAAGACTACCCCCAGATCCACTTCAAACTCCGCTGCCGCAAGTTCCTCGAAGTGATGCGCCGATACAACGAGCTGTCCGCTCCCCATGTCTCCTCCAAACGCCGTTCCACGTCCCCCGGTATCTCCGACGAGCACGCCGTCTTTGATCAGGAAATGGAGCTCGACGATGGCTGGGCCGCAGATGGAATGGACACCGAGGAATCAGACACTACGGCGCAATTCAACGAGCTCCTGACCGAGGCAGTTCAGTACGGCCAGCAACTCCGCATGGACTACCCCTCCGACGAAAACGGCGGCGACAAGAAGATGCTCGATGATATTTTCTCTCTCGTAGCTTACTCTGATCCCAAGCGCTCTGTGCACGGACATTATCTAGACCCCGCGGGACGAGTGGCCGTAGCCGAGGAGCTGAACTCGGCCATTTTAGGTGTGTCCCATTCCCCTCTTTATCTGGTTTGACTCGTACTAATCTAATTTATCTAGTCTCCCTCGGGAAATCCTCCTCCGCAGCCCTGGAACTCCTGTACCAGCAAACGGAAGTCCTAGTAAACGAGATTAGCGAAGACGGCGGCGCCGGGGCGTTCATTAATGTTCGGAATGACGTTTTGCTTTGAGGTTTGAGGATTCATCCGGCGCTGGGCTTTGTTCTTATGGGTCTGGATCCGTTTCACCCGTTTTTGTCTTTTTCTTTCTTGCGTGATAGCCAGAATGTTTGGTTTGGTCGAGACCGCTCATGCTCATGCGTATGCTTCTGTTACCTTAACTTTTTGTGTCGGTGGTGCTGGGATAACGTGGTAGACATGATGGATCAGGGGTTCCTGGTCTTAGGAGAAGATAATATACCAGTCCCTTTATCTGGACGAATGAGTAAATTTAGGTACCTAAGGGATGGATCCCATGCTGGTATGGAATGCGCCCATTTTGCACCTATCAGATACCCCGATCATTACCATCTCTGTAATCAAAGAGGCTGGGATTCATATTCTCTACTCGATGTTCTGTATTTAACTCTACCCTCCTCCATCTCCCAATATAACCTCATCGGGCAATCTGTGTACCCTTACATAATCAGGCACCGGGAGCCCATCTTACTCATCCCCCATCAGCTGCCCGAGCCCAAGGAAGCTTCTCCGCTTTGCCGTGCGACCTGTACACTGCATCCGCGCCAGTCAGTGAGAGAGGTCCCTGTCGCCGTACAGATCGCGGATGATCAGTTCCCTCCATCGCTCCCTGAAGGGGCCACATTCCAGCGATGGATTCCCGTCCGCATACCGAGGCCCGGGACCTGTTCCCCAGCATTCCCACTCACTCCAACGCGCCCGCGTCTCTGCGTTGCTGCTGTGGCCGCCAGGACTGTGCACTCCTCGAGCATAATAATGTTGCGCTTGAGGGGTTAGAAAAGGATCTTGCGACGGCTGCAAGACTGGGTCAGGTACGTGATGGAGATTTTTCTTCTATGCATCTAGAGCCACTTATGTGTTGGTGATCGGCGGTAACACGGTGGGTGGTGAGGCTGGCTGAGGACTGCATGTTTGATTCATCATTTTTTGTCATTCCGGAGGTATTACGGAGGCTTTGGACTTTCCCTCCTACTTTCGTTCTACACTCATCCTAGGGGCCACCCATGACTTGCTCCCGTTCTATGGGCTCGCCCGTCCTCATCCGCTGTGTTGGCGTTCGTCATGGCCTTGACTTTCTTAGATTACGCTCCTAAGGGAGACTGTCTCGGGTCCTCGTCGCTGACCTTTTCTTTACAGGCTCTGCTCCATCGTCATGAGAGTTACATGGCCGAGGCGGAAGAGGACCGCCAGCGGCTCGTGGACAGTGTTGATGCGCTAGAGCGCGAGAAACGCCAGGTTCAGGCTGAGAATGCGCGTATTGTCGAGGAGAACCGCTCGCTGCTGGAACAGCTGGATGGTCTGAATAAGACCGTTGCTGAGTCTGACGAGCATGTTCAGGCCTTGACGCTTACACTGGAGACTACTCAGGCTGAGCTGCGCCGGTTGACTGTTGCTGCGTCTAGGGCTGCGGACCTCGAGGCGCAGTTGGTTCTTATGGAGACGGAGCAGTCGAGATTGCAGGACAGTTTGTCTTCTGTGCAGGAAGATGAGAAAACGGCCGTGCAGAGGTGGAGGCATGCTGAGACTACATTGCGTGATCTTAATGACCAGGTTGAGCGCATTGAAGCTGAAGCTCGGGAAGAGCGTGAGCGACATCAAGAACTTGTCGAGCGCATGGAGCGCAAGCGAAATGTGGAGCGGGAGCTGGATAATGCGGCTGGACGACTGAAGGGTGCTGCTGCTGCCTCGGAGCTTGGCCGGAATCCAGGTACAAACGTGGTGTCGCGTTTCGTCAAGGATATCTTGCAAGATAATGCGAACTTGCAGGTGGGGATAATGGAACTGCGAGAGATGCTCGAGAGTTCGAATAACGAGGTGCAAAACCTGCGTGATCAAGTCCTGTCTCACCAACCGCTGGCCGGCGTTGGTGAAGACGAAAACGCCGAGCCTTCTGCATCTACTACCCTGAGCGAGGAACTGGAGTCGAAAGAGCGTCGTGTGTCACAGGAATTCCACATCCACCACCATTATCATACCCCGACATCATCGAAAAAGGACAAAGGCACTCTCAATCGTCGCGTGAAGAAGAAACGACCTAATCTTGGAAGCCCTGTGCCTTTGCACTCTCTCATGGGAACACACTCTCCTCGGCGCTCTATCCATCGCTCTCAATCGTCCGGCTCATCTATGAACACTATTCTCTCTCAAACTTCCGTCTCAATCCCCCCGCCATCCTCCTCGCGCCGCTGGTCGCTGCAAACGCCTCCAGCAGACTCATTGGCGAGTTCTCCGCAATCCGCGTTCCGCACATCATCCATATTTGACCGCATGGATCGTGGGTCCGAATTCTCCCAACCTACCAGCCCCGACAGCACCGTCTTCTCTTCTCCTCTGATGGCAGCGCGGAATTTCAAAGGCTTTGACATGCCAATTAGGCCCATGGCAGGGCTCGACATCGACCCACCCGAAGATTCGTCCGGTCTCTTCAATGAAGATCAGTACGACCGACCAGCCTACCTCGATCTGTGTGACGGAGTTACTGCACACCCTGCCATCCCCGAAGAATCGGAGTCATCGCCATCAGGGGAACACTCCCAGCCTGTTGCAGGAGACCCTCAATCCGAAAATGTCTTCGACATGCAAATGCAATACACACCTCTCCGAAAGTCCGCATCGCACGATAGTCTACTATCCGTAGCAGGAATGGACATCCACACACCAACAACCCGCCACGCACGCATGGGCGATTGGCACCCCGGCATGCGCATCCCCCAACGCATCGTCTCTCCCAGCATCGCACTGGTCTCGACCCCACCCGTCCTCTCAGCACCCACCGTCACAGCAGACCGTGCAAAGGCACCCGATCAATCGTCTCGCTCGCTACTAGCTTCCATGGCCGCAGGTAACGGCAGCCTCCCATCTGAATCCGCTTCCATCGCGTCGGCAGATACCACCAGTACCAGCTCCACCGCAACTCCAGTCCCACGGAAATCAGCCACTTTGGGCCGTCGTGTGGGAGGCTGGGTCCTTGGGCGTTGGGGGATGGCGCCTGTTTCATCAGATGAGAGCCAAACTCCAGCTATCGAGTCACCCGCTGGCTCGGAATTCTCAACGCCAACTCCGAATGCAGCTTCAGCGCCGATTACAGTTTCAACAAATAGAAACCCTCCACCCCTCCACTTCAGGTTCCCAGGCGTGAACCAGAAGGGCCCCATAATGGGTCTCCGTCCTCCACCTCAACCCCCTGTGCGCATTCACCCGCAAGGTGTAGACGAGGACCTTTTACGAGAAAGTCTCGCCGAGTGATCTTACCTGCACATTGAGGAACTGGCTACTATCCCAGTTCTGTCTTTTGGATATTGTTCCGCCCTATACCCTGCATTCTATCCCGATCTGCAATGGTCTTTTGGCATATAGCTGCTCGCATGGCGTTTCTGATCTATGATACCCGAGACATTCGTTTTTCTTTTTCCTTGGCCTGGTCTTGTTGGTGCATGGAGATTGACGAGACTTTGTCTCTAGTTTATACAATCCTACAGTCATAATCTATATATTTCTATCTTCATTTGCTATCGTAACTCTATGGTCTATTATAAGTTCTGCGAAGCTATGATATAGAGTATATGACCGGTATCCCACAGAGCCAAAGTAACCCAGTCACAGATAGTGATACACCAACTCAAAAGCAAACTCCATCAATTCAACTGGGTATTCATCTAAGCTCATAACCTCATAACAACCAACCCCTACTTCATCACGCCCTCGAAATTCTAAACGTCCGAATGGGAATATTCGTCGAATGAAAGAACCCCGACTGCTCCTCCGCAGGCGTAGACTCAAACGGCAACGTCTCAACGCTAAAAGCATTCTCCTCACAAGCATTCAAAAAAGTCCGGAACGTATCCTCATTCCGCAACGTCGCAGCGATAATGAACTGAGTAACCCCGTAGTTCGAGAAGAGGTCGTGCACCGTTGAGATGAGGAGGGGGACGAGGTCTGCGTCGTAGATCTGGGATTGTTAATACAAACCCATTTTTTGATATGGGGAGCATATGGGCGAATTGGGGGATCGTACCAGATCAGCACCGAGCGCAACGTCAAATTCCAACGCCCCGCCCTCCGTCATCGAAGACATCTCATCCGTCTGTTCCAATCTTGTCCCCCAATCCCAAACAGCCGGGTAAAACGGTATATCCCCACCCGTCTGATTCAGTCGGGCGCACGCACGCATGTTCTCAATAAGAAACGGCTCACGGTCCGTCGCAACAACGCCCCTCACTCCGAGATGCCGCGCACAGAACAGCGAAAGGAACCCCGTGCCCGCGCCAAGCTCGATAATCCTTTTCCCATGGACTAGCGCTTCACCGGCCGGTGAGGCCAGGAAGGAGCCTAGATGTAGTGCTGCTTCCCATGTTCTGTTGCCCGTTGTTCCACCGGAGAGAATCAGGCCTCGGGATTCGAGGATTGTTACGTTGCGCTCCTGGGTCGGGGGTGATTGGAGGGGGGCTGTGTATTTTATGGTTGAGAGTTGTTGGGCTTGTTCCAGCGCGGAGGGTTTGGGCTGGACGACTAGGTTGCCCCAGGTATCCATTAGGCTGTCTAGGATTTCCTGGGGTATATGTTAGATGGGAGATCAATTGGTGCGGAGATTGTGTGTTGCAACGTTAGCTGGGGTTCAATGGGTCTCATACATCTTCCTCCGGGTCTGTGATTGATTCTTCGATCCGCGCGATAATCTGCTTTAGAACTCGTGTTCGGTACGTTGTTGGTGGGAGTGGGGTGAGTGTCTCGTCGAACATGTGTTCGTATAAGGCCTGCTGCATGGCTGGCTGGACGAGCACATTGCCCGGTGGTAGTGCCAAGTTTGGCGGGTCGACCAACTGGAAGTACTGCACCGCTAGTGTGCGAATCGAGTCAGCCATGGCGAGTCCACCGTACAAAGAGGAATGAGTTGAAGATAATTCGAGTGTCCGATAAGAGAGCATTATCGATAAGAGATAAGCTCGACTTGACGCCTTGTCAATCGGGTGTCGATTCCACTCATGGTATGACATAAGCATACTTAGGTCAGCCTACCCTAACTGGACTAGCGTCACCGCGTAGCCGAGCGCACCGCACGAAAATTGAAAGTCGACATCCACTCCTTCCCATTCCTGCATCACCACTCACCACCAAAATGGCCGACACTCCCGTTACTCTGCGGACTCGCAAGTTCATCCGCAACCCTCTGCTTGCCCGCAAGCAGATGGTCGTGTAAGCTCCCCCCTTCTTTTTACCCCGGTGGACGACAATTTTGAGGAGGAATCGAAGGATTGGCACACAACAAATTCAACGCCCACACGACACCACACACGACATGCACGAAACGAAATGAGAAATGGGGGATGCACAACTCGAATTCAATGATCGCGCGGCTGACATCTCTGTTTTTCCAGGGACGTCCTCCACCCCAACCGCCCCAACGTCTCCAAGGATGAGCTCCGTGAGAAGTTGGCCGACCTGTACAAGTCCAACAAGGACCAGGTCTCCGTCTTCGGGTTCCGCACACAGTACGGTGGTGGCAAGAGCACCGGCTTCGCTCTGGTCTACGACTCCCAGGAGGCCCTGAAGAAGTTCGAGCCTCACTACCGTCTGGTCCGCATCGGTGCCGCCGACAAGATCGAGAAGGCTTCCCGCCAGCAGCGTGCGTCCCACCCTTCACTAAAGTGTCACTGTCAGACTCGAACGAATCTAACTCTCCGCAGGCAAGCAACGGAAGAACCGCTCCAAGAAGTTCCGCGGTACCGCCAAGACCAAGGGCCCCAAGAAGAACAAGGACTAAACGTCTCACCCCGCGCGATAATACATGGTCCGATGGATGGCATTGGCATGGCGAGGATGACGCTGGTCTGGTGGCCCACCTGTTTCAGTCCTGGTTTCTTCTGGAATGGGTTGTGGTGTGTGTGGGAAGGGTGGCCTGCCCTTACTTAGAAGCAAAAAAAACAAAAATGTTCGGACTCGGCCATCTTTCCTGGAGGCCGTGTGAAACCCCCTTATGTTGTTAGGATCGAGTCTTTGGATCCGTGGAGCTCGATGATCCCCCCAAAAGGCGTCGTGTTGTTTCTTTCCTCGTGGTTTGGATCATCGGTTTCGAATCAGCGAGGGATATGAGAATCCGGGCTTCGGCTGTTGCCCCGGGATGAATTACATATTTTTTGTTTCTGTTCAGTTCGCTGTTCAATTGTAGTGTAGTCCCTTCCCTGTCTTACTGCCTGGAATACGGTCATGATGCCTATCCACGTAAAGCTTGGAGGTAACCACAAAGTCCCACTTAAATCCGGGGTCGGCTTAGTCTAGATCCACGATGTGTACTTTGTACACTTTGTATAACCTATCGCCCCGGGAGCGTGTGGATTGCCCAGGTACACAAGCCTGGTCAATCCGATCGAGACAGTGCTATAACTTGAGATAGCCACGTCGTACAACCCACCCGGCACGTCTCCCAGCTCCATTCGAGTCTTGTCTCGAGGCCCATTTGGGTTTGTACTTTTGGCTACTTGGATATTTCCTTTTGTACTTCAAGCGTTGAATATCTTCTGGTGTTACTTCTGTGGTATTTCTACTTCTATTGACGAACCTATCTTCATACATGACACTACACGTACCCTTGGAAGGTAGGATAGGATAAGGTGGTCAGGAAGTGAGACTGTCTAGCCCGGCGTATGCGCTGAATAGTGTCGAATAGAGTGACTACAACCATCTCATACTTTACCAGGATATCCACCGGAAGATATTCGCCCGTACCGCGATAGAGTTCAGAACAAGCAATAATGTAGCGCGTGGTGCACAAGATGCAGGGTCTGCTGAAAAAACCGGTGTGGGGTTGGGATCGCAGGATTGTGGATTTAACAGATTAGAGTATTTACACATGTCCCTTTCAAAGGTCCAAGGTCTGTTATTTTAACATACATATCTAAGTAGAGGTTGGAGTGGTGGTGGAGTTGATGAATGTGGGTTCGGATTCCTTCTTCCATAAGCCCACGGCCGAACTCTGTTTCTACCCTTTCTCGATTTGGACTGTTCGAAATCTTAAATTATGATACCGGTACTGAGCCAAGATGATTACCCCAGTCCGGATATACCACTACCAAACGCCGGAATACTGAATGACCTTGAGGACCCAAACACTTGCTTACCAAGGGTACACAAAACAAAGAACTGATTAAACAATAGGTTCATGTTATTATATTATCACGAGATAGGTAGGTATGGGATAACCCTCCATTAACGAACTATAACAATATATCCCACCCTAGCTGAACCGAATCAAAACAGCCTTCCATGAGAGCAATAGTAGCCACACAGAAACCCCGTCAAGAGAATACCTCGATTCTCACTTGTCCAACGCATCTTTTCTTGTTTTCTCGTTCTCGTGCTAGTTTTGCAGAGCCTGAACCTTGGGAACTTTGGAAACAGAGTTGATATCAAAATAACCACAACCCAAAAAATAACCGGTCGGAGGACAAAGGACCTCGGAATTGAGATATGGCAGAGAATGATAGAGATAAAAAACAAAGATTATAGAAACCGCCGTAGACATGCGGAGGTAAGGGTATGGGTATGAGGTTGGGTATTAGGTGGGCTGAATTGGGAGTGGGAATGGGAATTGTAGTCAGGCGTGAAAGAAACCCCTCCTCCAGTAGAAACAAACTGAGCGATTGATGCGGGTCAAGATTTTAGTTTTGGGGACGAGGTTTGATGTGGTTTGATAGGTTAAAGGCATGGTAAAGCAAAGTGGAGATTGAAAGGGGAATCAAAGTGAGTAAACGGGGACTCTCGCATCAAGCACATGCACAATAAAAAGACACTAAATAAGCCGCGTGAGGCGTAGTATCCCGGACGAGCTGCTTCTGACGGGCCTGTTGTCCTCGGCCGGTCCGGTTTCCCCCCGAGGGCGCAGCAGGGGGTCTACATGTCGTATCCCAGAGAGACATGAGGTGTGGGTATGGGATAAACCGCATCCACATAAAGACTGACTAGTAAGCGCCCTGGTTACCCAACGGCGAGACTGGGGGCCGGTGGACATTCTCGACCACGGACCGGTCGTACTCTGGCAGCGTCTCTGGGAGGAGGTTGAAGGGAAAAGCTCCGGGTGGGCCTGGGTGCCTCACGCGCTGGTATGAGAATCCGTTCATTAGGCGGTTGTCGCTGTCGCGGCTCTTCTTTTCGCTGCTGTATCCGTAGATTTCGGGCGTGCAGTCGTTGATCATCGCGAGACGCTGACTGGCGCTATGTTCGCGGGAGAAACTGCGGCGGAGATTCTCATTGGGTATATCTTTGTATTCATGGTCGAGTGCTTCCAGGCTTCTAAATGGTGCGGCGGCACTGTTTGCGGACGGAGGCCCTGTAGCTGTGGAGGATAGTGGTCGCGTTGTTTCATCGGTAGTAGTGGGCATAGGGACGTATGGGAAGAACAGCTCTGGGGAAGTGGTGGCAGCGCTACACTTTGGTGCGTTGCTTGGGACTGTGTGTACTGATGTCCGTTGATAGGGGGAGGTGTCGCATCGCTGATTCCAGAAGTTGCCCTTGAACTCGGACATTTGGGTAGGGCTTGATTCTGGCGATAGCACGTTCAGACTTGCCGCGTTGCTGGACAGCTGCTGGCTGCGGCAGGTTGGAGTTGGGAGTGTCCGATCTGTCCCTGGGCCATCTGTCGAACATACCGCAGTCATGGCAGTGGCAGACTGGGAAATTTCGTTTGGTGAGATCCCCTGGCTGGGAAGCATGTAGGAGTAGGGAGATTGCGTTAGAGAATTATTAGTCTCCAGATCAGGGTAGACGACTCCATTGGTCTGTCTGTTGACATTGAACATAGAGTCCCAGATCTTAGGGCCCCACTGTGACGCCCCATAGTCAAGAGTACACCCAGATGGTGCACTGGGGAGCATGTATGGTGGAGACTGGCTGTAGTTGACCGACTGCTCGTTGTCGTAAGGGATCGAATCCACACCCACGGGCCTTGGAAAGACGTGGGAATCGGCAACCAGATCAAAATCTTGGGTCCGCGGGAAGCCAGCCATGCGGGCTTGAGACGAGCCCATGGAGAGCATGTTGGACTTTCTGGACGTCTGAGGTGTATACATCCCCCCAAGGTGAGACGGTGCGGTCACTGCTCCTGGATGAGGATAAGGGAACTGGCTGAAGGTACCCAGACTCTCTGACTGGACCTTTTGAAGCAAATCAGTTTGCATCACTGCCTCGTCCGGAGATATACTTACTCGTAGGAACTGGCAGTCCGTGTTGCCGGCACTACGGCAGTTGGAACAGCCCTGGCCGTCACCAGTGTCGCCACTGCACTTGATCTTTCTCTTCCGACATCGGCGGCACTGTAAATGTGTTAGAAAAAGCTTTCCAAACTATAAAGAATGGAGCGTACATACCGCGACGGGCACTCGACGTCGCTGAGGGTTGCGCAACTTGCTATCCACGTCGGCTGCAGGGCTGATACAACCAGCAGATCGGTCACCCAGTTCTTGTTGAGCCACGCTGCGCATAGACCGGGACATGAAGAGAGAATTATCGTGTCGGGGCTCAAATCCGGACTGTTTTCCAGAGTAGAAGGAGTCCATTGCTGCCATAAGGTCAGCACGTTCACACAGGGCACAGCTCAACAGTTCAACTCACTCGTCTCCCAAAAGGCTCAAGATAGAACAGATGTTCCTAGAAGTCAATGACGGTCATGTCTGGGAAAGGGAAACGCAAAAGAATTAGAAGAGAAGGAATGTCTCTCTGGAGGTAGGGTCCGATTTATGGCCATGTTTGGTAACAATCGGTGTGATTGCCTTCATCTTGCCCCCCTATGGTATTTTATTTTTATTTGGTTTTCTAGCTAGGTGTCTCCCCTTCTCTACAATTCCGGGGACAAGGCCCCTACACCGTAAAACCCCGGAAAAAAGTACGGCGCTTCAACTGGGCCACCGTTTCGAACATTCATCTTCTGCTTGGTGTACCCAGGGGAAATTATATGCACGGAACCGCGGTGCATCCTATCCAGATTCCTCCCAGATGAAAGGCAGGACGGCTCCGGCGTTTTAGAGGTGTTGTTTCACAAAGTAACGTCACACGGGACATGATCTGATGGCCATGACGAGAACAAGTCCAGACGGGGAGATGAGAGCCCTCTCCGCTAGAAATGTTTCAGCCAATCTTCACCTTTTCTTTCCCTGGTTTCCTAGGCTTTGTTAGACTCTGTCAAATTCTGCTAGATCCGGATCTAGACCCAGTGTAAGGGAACGGAAGACCGCCGCGTACGTTTGCAGCAAGTTCCTGGTGTTGATCCGGCACTGCAATCCCGGTGGATCGATCGAGATGTGGAAATGTTTGCTCTTCTCCTGGGGCCGGTTGAAACCCTGATTGGCGTGGCTGCTGCAACTCCATCGTGCCCTTTCCAGATGCATCAAACAGGCATCTACTCGGACACGTTGAGGCTTTCCAAAGGTTTCGGCCTGTGTCTGTACCGCCTGTACTCTCTGTATTCGTTCGTAGCTTGACGAGGCCAGTGACAAGTGACAACGGCGACAAACGCCGACCTCTCAGGCTGTCTCAGGCAGCCGTGTCTCAACCCAGGGCGCAACTCGCAAATCCCCGAAAGCTAGGCAGCAAAGATAAATAATGACAGGTTGACACCTGTCATTTTGATCAGCAAGCGCCACCTGGGAGCTTGGCCCCGCAAAGCGCGCTTTGGAGCGCGCTTTGGATTTTCCGGCAGGTCGGCAAAGCTGCGCCTTGATCGACGATATGGATGAGGTCCGTTTGGGCGCTTTTTTTTTTTTTAGCGCGCTGCAGCTAGATAGAAAGGGAAGGGAAAGAAGCAAAACCGGCGAACCATCAATCGGGGGCAGTTCGGAGTAGATCTAAAAAGGGGCAGGGGAGAGACCGAATATGCATGACATTCGGAATGGGGAATAGGCTTGTAGGTGGGAAATGGCGACGTAGATAGCATAACTACACAAGTCTCCGGTCTCGTTGGATTTGGGAGTGAGCTCTTGACTTGTCTCCGGGAAAGATACGGGTCTCCAATACACGCTCAGAGGCCGTGCACGACATTCAAAGAGTTGGCTCCGTGAATCTAAAGGAATCGCGAGACAATAGCCCATTGAAGACCGGGTTCGCCATCCCTGCTCGGGAGAGACTGGGGAGAGCCTTCATCGGCACTCCACGTGTATAGAAGAGAGCAATCTCTGCTCAAATCCCGCTGCAGGAGGCCGCCCGTTGCCTCCCCGTTTCCGTGCAATGAGGACGAGTCAGTTATAGCCACGGTGAGACCCCGTGCCAGGAAGGAAAAAGGGGAGGTCCAAGTCTCGAGAATCATCTCCAGGGCTGCAGCAGAACAAACGGAGATCTTTGATTCTTAGGGACACTCGGAAGATATGCCGCCAGATTGACAAGCGAAGTTACACAGGCAACGGGGACGATCATCCGAAAAAGCTCCTGAAGGCTGAAGTTGTGTGACTGGGAAAAGAAAATAAAACAGAGGCGTTCAGTTCCCCGGTGGATCTGCCTGATTGGCCCGAGCTCCGCGGATCCCTCGACTTGCGACCTGCACAGCTCTCTACTCGTGAAGCTGTTGAGCTGACGCGAGCCGAATGCCAAGATGAGTGCCCTGCTGGAAACCTCTCTGGGTGACATCGTCATCGACCTGCTGGTCGATGATTCCCCGCGCGCCTGTGAAAAGTATGTCGCCGAGTCCTTGACCCGATCCTCCCACTAACCTGTTCCTGTCTCCAGCTTCCTGAAGCTGTGCAAGCTCAAGTACTACAATTTCGCCCCCGTGCATAGCGTCCAAAAAAATTTCTCCTTCCAGACCGGTGATCCCCTGGGCCCTGACGCCCCCGAGAGCGATGGCGGCTCCTCCGTCTGGGGAGTGCTGGGCGGCCCTGCGAAGAGAACATTCCCCGTCGAGATCCCCCCGAAACTCAAGCACACCGATCGCGGCACTGTGAGCATGGCTACGGTACCTGCGACCAACGATCCGGACCAGCGCCTCGCCGCCAGCCAGTTCTTGATCACGCTCGGGGATAATTTAGACTATCTGGATGGCAAAGCGGCTATCTTTGGCAAGGTAGTTGAGGGCTTTGATGTCCTGGAGAAGATCAATGACGCCTTCATCGATGATCGTGGTCGGCCCTTGAAGGATATTCGCATCCGGCATACAGTTGTGCTGGACGATCCATTCGATGACCCTGCTGGTCTGGTGGAACCGCCTGAGAGTCCCGTGCCGTCGAAGGCGCAATTGGATACGGTGCGGATCGCAGACGATGAGGATCTGGATGATGATATGGATGAAGAGGCTATGGATAAATTGCGCCGGGAGCGCGAAGCTCGTGCCCAGGCCTTGACTCTGGAGATGGTGGGTGATCTTCCGTTCGCCGACGTCAAGCCTCCGGAAAATGTTCTTTTTGTCTGTAAACTGAACCCGGTCACGCAAGGTATGCTTAAAAAGACAGCTTCTCGACAAGGTATATGCTAATTCGTTGATAGACGAGGACCTCAATCTAATCTTCAGTCGCTTCGGCACCATCCTGTCCTGCGAGGTCATTCGAGACAAGCGTACCGGTGACAGCCTGCAGTATGCGTTTATCGAGTTCGACAACCAGAAGGACTGTGAACAAGCCTACTTCAAGATGCAGGGCGTGCTAATTGACGACCACCGCATCCACGTCGATTTCTCCCAGAGCGTACGTTCTCCCCTTCTTTTCTTAGATGCTATGCTAACGACAGACCAGGTCTCCAAGTTGTCCGAGAGCTGGCGCAATGCCACCGTCACCAAGCGCAAACAGCGAGGCGGCTTCGGAGGTGTCGCAGACCTCGAGCAGAAACGCCAGTACCGAGGATCCGAATACGATCGAGTAGACGAGGACGACGATTCCTACGGGATGGTCTTTGACAAGCGCAAAGAGAAAGACCAGAAAGACCGGCCATCAGGGCCCCCTCCTCGTCCGCGCAGTCCTCGGCGAGACTCATATCGTGATCGACGAGGTAGTCGCAGTCCCCGCGGACGAGATTCTCGAGACAGATACCGTCGGCGATCGTACAGTCGCAGTCCACGAAGAGACTCAAGAGACTCACGGCGTGACCGGGACCGAGGACGTGACCGGCGTGATGATCGCCGACGATGAATGTTTCCAAATGATTAAAAATAAAGTGTATCATCAATTACTTGGCTACACTCGGTAGCATGTACCACAGTCCTGCGTCAACCCCTGCGTAGCAAATCCGGATCGGGCCCCGCTGAGGGGCGCGCAGCGAATGGGAGCGAATAAATAAGTGGCTAGGTCTCACTTACGACTGCTACTAGTGCTGGTCTCCAGAATTATGATTTGTGGTCGGACTAAAAATAATATGCGGCAGTGCGACAGTTTTAGTCTGCTGGTTGCTAGTACATTCTTGGTTGACTTACGGTGTAGAGCAAGCTGAAGCTTCACCCCGCGCTTTATTTACCTTTTCCCCCTCCCCTTCCTTCCTCTTCCTTTCTTCCTTTCCTCCTGTCTTCCACATATTCAATTCAAAATGGCCGAGGCAATTAAAGAAACCGTCTCCAACCTCATTGGCAGGTTCTCGGGCTCCGCCGAGGAAGCTCCCCGCGAGCCCTCGGCCGAGGAGTTCCAGCAGCTTCAGAAGAAATACGAGGAGGCCGGTCAGGGCCACGTCTTCGCCTTCGCCAATGAGATCCCTACCGCCGAGAAAACCCTGTTGTTCCACCAGCTCGCCAGATTCGACCCCACTCGCATCAACGAGCTGGCAGAGACCGCCCTCAACCCGCCCAAGACCGAACAAGCCGCCGCCGTGACCGTCGAGCCCTTGCCCGACTCGGCAACCGCTTCCATTCTCGACTCCGACCCCACCGATATCAAGCGATGGTATGATGCCGGCCTCAAGCAGGTCGCAGAGAACAAGGTGGCCGTTGTCCTGATGGCCGGTGGCCAGGGTACCCGTCTGGGTAGCTCTGCCCCCAAAGGCTGCTACGATATCGGTCTGCTGAGCCAGAAGTCTCTCTTCCAGCTCCAGGCTGAGCGTATCCTTAAGCTCCAAGAACTGGCTGTCAAGGCTCACGGTGGTCAGTCCGCTACCATCCCCTGGTACGTCATGACCAGTGGGCCTACCCGCAAGCCGACGGAGGAATACTTCGCGCAGAAAAAGTACTTCGGTTTGGATAAGAGCAATGTCTTTATTTTCGAGCAAGGTGTGCTCCCCTGTATCTCAAACGACGGCAAGATCATGCTGGAGAGCAAGGGCAAGGTGCGTGCAATGTGTTCTGTTCCACCTATAACTCAAGCTAATACAATCACAGGTGGCCGTCGCTCCTGATGGAAACGGAGGTATCTACCAGGCCCTCGTCACCTCCGGTGCTCGCGAGGACATGCGCCGACGCGGTATCCAGCATATCCACCTGCACGGTGTTGACAACTGCCTGGTGAAGGTGGCCGACCCCGTGTTCATGGGATTCTCAGCGGAGAAAGACGTCGACATTGCCACCAAGGTGGTCCGCAAGCGCAACGCTACCGAGTCCGTCGGCCTGATTGTCCAGAAGAACGGCAAGCCGGATGTCGTCGAGTACTCCGAGATCGACAAGGAAACCGCCGAGGCCAAGGACCCCAAGCAGCCCGACGTGCTCAAGTTCCGCGCCGCCAACATCGTCAACCACTACTACTCCTTCCGCTTCTTCGAGTCCATTGAAAACTTCGCCCACAAGCTGCCCCACCACGTCGCTCGCAAGAAGATCGGCTGTGTAAACCCCGATAACGGAGAGGCTGTCAAGCCCGAAAAGCCCAACGGCGTCAAGCTCGAGCAGTTCGTGTTCGATGTCTTCCCCATGACCCCTCTGGATAAGTTTGCCAGCATCGAAGTCCGTCGCGAGGATGAGTTCTCCCCGCTAAAGAACGCCCGCGGCACGGGCGAGGATGACCCCGACACCAGCCGCGATGACATTATGAAGCTGGGACAGCGGTGGATCGAGGCTGCTGGCGGCGTTGTCATTACGGAGGCCGATGCATTTGGTGTGGAAGTGTCTCCTTTCATCAGCTACGTATGTGATAACCCTTCTATTTATTTCCAAGATCAACAACTAACACACTTATAGGGAGGAGAGAACCTCGAATTCCTCAAGGGACGGGAGATCAAGGCCCCCGCGATTTTGGAGAGGGAGGAATAAAATGAAAACTACCCATGACTAGAATATTTTTGCCATTTTTCGGGCGTGTACAGGACAGATATTGGAAACGACGAAATGAAAGTGCATTTTGATCTGCGAAGAGGGTTGAGGGTTGCATCGACATAGTTGAAGCACTTGTGTAGCTTCTGGTGTGGAATGCAGGGGGACAGCAATGGGTACTTCCACCTACCTAGAGAGAGGTAGTCTGTCCAGCTAGCTATAGCTAGTTATAGCTCATGATTATTAAATATACGACCCTTACACATTGGAACATCAAATCGCAGCGCGGGAAATCAGCAACCTTACGCAATACGGAAAAGCCCGGGAGCTAAACTTTTGACGAGTTTGCACCCACTTTTCCTCCGCGGCTTAGGTTCTTTCTGCTCACAGATTCTTCATTATTTTCGAGGAGTGTTGCTCTAAGGTCGAGTTGTCGAGTTGTCGAGTTGGTAAGTGCAAGTTTGTCATTTCATTGTGCGCTTCGGCGCTGATTTTTGCTGCGTCCCACTTTTTCGGAGGGTCTTTTTTCCCTTTGGTGGGCTGTCATGAATGTGTGAACGTGCTTGTTTTTCTTGCCCCAACTTTTTCTCCAAGGTTCTCAATTTTTTGCTGACAAGGTTCTGGCTCAGTCCTGATTGACTAGTGTCTGAAGTGTACGAAGTGTGAGTGAGAACCTTGTCGACGCTCGCACGTTTCCCCCCCACGGATCGACGGCATTTCCCCTCCATCCCGCGATGCCGATTTTGGGTCTGCAACAACACCACAATTCTGGGTCTTGGACGGCATACGGTGCTTGACGATTACGATTTGGGAATGTTGCTCGACTCTGGATCACATTTGGGGCTATGGAGGGGCGCCGAGCACGACGTGGAGCTTGGGCAGAGTAGGACTTCAGACTGACGATGTGGTAGATATTCGAGATGATGTTGTCCCGTCGTGCGTGCTACAAGTGTGGCAACATTGGCCACTATGCTGGTTAGTTATTTTGGATTTCTCGATCGCGACATTCGAATCAATCCCGCTAACTGACGTAGAGGTCTGCTCGTCCTCCGAGCGTCTCTGCTACAACTGTAAGTGATACCTTTCCCTTATGTGAAGAAAAATTATTAACGGTGATATCATAGGCAAGCAGCCTGGTATGTCCATCCGTATACACATCCGTGTCGCCGTACTTGAACAGCGAGCTCATTACATTCGAAACAGGACACGAGTCCAGCGCTTGCCCTCGTCCTCGTACCACCGAGAGTAAGGCACCTTCGCCCGTGTCCAAGACACTTTTCTAACTCTCTGCAGCTAAGCAGTGCTACAACTGCCAGGGTCTCGGCCACGTCCAGGCTGACTGCCCCACCCTGCGCCTGAACGGCGGTGCCAACGGCCGTTGCTACAACTGCAACCAGCCCGGCCACCTCGCTGTATGTCGAGTCTTTCCCTGATGGCGTAACGGTCAAACTGACTTCCCAGCGCAACTGCACCAACCCCGCTGCCCCCGGCGCTGGCCGTCCCACTGGCCCCCGCGGTGGCTTCCAGGGCTTCCGCGGCGGCTTCCAGGGCTACCCCCGCGCCGCCACCTGCTACAAGTGCGGCGGTCCCAACCACTTCGCCCGTGACTGCCAGGCTCAGGCTATGAAGTGCTACGCCTGCGGCAAGCTCGGCCACATCTCCCGCGACTGCACCGCCCCCAACGGTGGCCCCCTCAGCTCCGCCGGCAAGGTCTGCTACAAGTGCGCCCAGGCTGGCCACATCTCCCGCGACTGCCCCACCAACACCGCTGAGGCTGTCGTTACTCCCACTGTCGATGCCGTCGCCGATGCTGCTATCCCCGGTGGTGCCCCCGTTGCGGCTGTTACCGCTGCCGTCGAGACTAACCCCGAGGTTGCCTCCGTCCCGGCTACTGCCCCTACCACCGCCGTCGCATAAGCGACCCGTCTGAGAATATCTACCTAACCTATGTCTCACCACCGTACCAATTCCCCTCTGGAATGCCCGGGGTTCCTTTCTTCCATTCTGTATTACGGTCACTTTCCCAATGATCCCCTGGGATTTTTTCTTCTCTCCGGAGTCTCTGCACCTGCACCCTTTCTTCCTTTGCATATATTTGACCAATTGCCTGGGTCATGCCTTTTCCCTTTTGTTTTACTTGTCTCTTTATTTTTATGTATACGACGAAACAGAAAAGTTCCGTTTCGATTCACGAAGCCTTGCCCCCCCGACTTGATGAGCAAGTCTCATGATTGGCGTCTTGTCTATTGGTTCTCCCACGGGTGATCTTTCTCGATTTGATGAATTTCTACTCTTGATTGCGGTTTTCCAGGCCGAGGAGAGAGAGGAGACGAGAGATGATGTGGAGAGGTTGAGTGTGGTTGCAGAGAAATGGGATCGAAGTGTGTTGGAATGGGGCCTTCCGGTGGGAAGATTCCTCGGTGCTGAGAACATGAAAACGCAAATCTTATCTTCCAAAGTTCATTGCCCTTGTAGTGGTGTGTAGTCGAAGGTTGTAGTATTGCTCTGTTCTGACCGTTGAGCTCGTGACTTGTCCCCCATCTTCTTCCTCCCACGCCACATTAACGACCACCAACGTCACAATGCCCGGCTCAGACCCTGGTGATGACTTTACTGTCGATGTACGGTTTATATCTATTGAGGTTCTTTTCTCAGAGAGCTAATCTGCAGACGAAAAAGGACTTTATCGTCGACATCGATACCATCCAATCCCATGGCATCGGTGCAGCCGACATCACCAAACTCAAAGCCAATGGGTTCTACACTGTGGCCGTAAGCGCTCGATCAATTGGTTCGTATCATTATCTGACAACGATAGTCCGTCCATGGCGCAACCCGAAAGACGCTGCTGAAGATCAAAGGCTTCAGCGAAGTCAAAGTCGAGAAGGTCAAAGAAGCAATTCAAAAGTGCCTGGTAACTCCCCTTGGCCTCGATCATACGAGCAAAACGTAATTAATCTCCGTGCAGCCCTCAGCTTCAGGATTCATGACGGCCATGGAACTCTTCCACCAACGCAAGAAAGTCGTCCGCGTCTCAACCGGCAGCAAACAATTCGACTCCATCCTCGGCGGGTAAGCCTGAACATCTCGCCAAACTACTTACCCAATTAACAAAACCAGAGGCTTCCAAAGTATGAGCATCAGCGAGGTCTTCGGCGAATTCCGCTGCGGCAAAACCCAACTCTCTCACACAATGGCCGTCGTCGCCCAACTCCCTAAAGCCCTCGGCGGCGCAGACGGAAAAGTCGCCTATATCGACACCGAAGGAACCTTTCGGCCCGAGCGTATCGCGCAGATCGCCGAACGCTTCGGCGTCGACCCAGACACCGCGCAGGAGAATATTGCCTATGCCCGCGCTCTGAATAGCGAGCATCAGCTTGAATTGCTCAATTCTCTCAGTCGGGAATTTGTGGGTGGCGATTATCGGTTGCTTGTTATTGACAGTATTATGAATTGCTTCCGCGTTGATTATTGTGGACGTGGTGAGTTGGCGGAGAGGCAGCAGAAGTTGAATCAGTTTTTGATGAAGCTGGCGCATATGGCTGAAGGTAAGACATCTTTCCTATCTGCGGAGGAGTCGGTCGAGGTGTTGCTTTTTCCGTGTCGGGGTAAGTGGTTTGTGGATAAGGGCTGACTTGCATGTCTTATCAGAATTCAATGTCTGTGTCTTGATGGTAAGTATACCCGGCTTCTGCCGTTCCGCTGGGTTGCTGATTTGTCTTAGACAAACCAGGTCCAAAGCGACCCTGGTGCTAGTGCGCTTTTTGCTGGTGCCGATGGTCGCAAGCCTGTCGGTGGACACGTTCTTGCTCATGCGTCGACGACCCGGGTGCTGCTCCGCAAAGGCCGGGGTGAGGAACGCGTGGCAAAGATTCAAGATTCGCCCGGTAAGTAATCATCCAATGTCTTTATCCGTTTTACTAATTTTGTTATAGACTGTCCCGAGCGAGAGGCTATTTATATTATTACCAACGGGGGTATCAGTGACCCTGATAAAGTCTGAATGATGAGATGATCCACCAGCGGAGGAAGCTTCGAAATGAGAATACCGCAAATCTATAGGCGTCTGCCAATATGTATTACAACATATCCATGATTAGATTCTATCAGAGATACCCATCATTCATACAATTCATACAATCCACCTCCAGCCCTAACCGTATAGAACACTCACCGCCCGCAGAGCCGCCCACGCCATGCGGCAAAATTCCACGCTAAGCGCAAAACTTCAAAAAAGTTCCAACCCACTCCGCAAACCAACAACCACCCCCAAGAATGAAGAAAGACACTGTGGAAGTGGCCGGGTACACTACCCTCCCACTGCAACTACCCTCCACACAAACCGTCAAAACACCAGCAACACACTACCTCTATCTCCGTCCTCATGAACCCAGAGTCCCTGACCCAGACTCGTCTCGCTGCCTCTTCCTCGTGAACGTCCCAATCGACACAACAGAAGCCCACATCCGCCACCTCTTCGGCACTCAGCTTTCCGCCGGCCGCGTCGAGCGCGTCTCCTTCGAAGATGTCCCCGTGAAGAAACGCGGCGTCCCAGCCGCGACGGAAGGTAACCTCGCCCACCGAAATAAAAAACGAAAGCGCGTCACCGCCGACGACCTCCAGTCCCAGCTGGACGATATCTGGTTCCCCTCCACCTGGGACAGACAGCTCCAGAAGAGTGGCGCCCACGCTATCGTCTTCTTCGCCGATAAACCCTCCATGGAATCAAGTCTGAAAGCCGCCTCCAAGGGTGCTCGAAAGGGCACAACCATAGTCTGGGGCGAAGGTCTCCCTTCAGACCGTGTCCCGGCCCTCGGGTTGCACCGGTACATGGCGCACGAGCGCATGCGGTACCCGGACCGCGCGACGCTGCTGCGAAACGTCAACGACTTTATGACTGTCTTCACGCAAGTTGCTGAGGCGCGGAAGCGTGAGGAGACCAAGCGGTTGGCGGAGCCAGATGATGATGGTTTCGTTACTGTTGTGCATGGGCCGAAGCTCAACTCTGTTGCTCGTGAGGATGAGATGAAGGAGTTAGTTGAGAGGCAGAAGAAGAAGGCGGAGGGCTTGGAGGACTTCTATCGCTTCCAGTCTAGGGAGAAGAGGAAGGAGAGGCAGAACCAGTTGCTCAGGCGCTTTGATGAGGATAAGAGGAAGCTGCGGGATATGAAGAGTCGGAGGGGCAAGATTCGCGTAAGTATCTTCATTTCATGTGCTTGGGAGGGATTGAGCTAATTTTTTGAAAACAGCCGGAGTGAAGCATGGCATCAGCATGGCGTTTTGGGAGTTGTGCAGGGCTGTTCCGAGTCCTTCATTATGCAGTAAGTTTGGTCTGCTTTTCTTTCGAATCTTTATCGAGTTGTCTCCGAGATGAGTTCGCTGGGGCCAGTGTAGCAAGACGCGCTCGGCTCGCTGTCTGCCATGCCATCAAAAACCAGCGTTATACCAATCTTCTCACCTGTCTGAAATGGAGCCGGCTTCTGTTGGAGTCTTGCCTATGATTTTAGTGGCGAATGCTGATGATTTGCCAGTGATGAGTTACTGTATTATCTAGGGGTTCTGTGAATACAAAATATGAATACATACCAATGGAAATAGTAAATCAAGTCCAAATCCATTCTCGGAAGTCGATAAACCCCATCGAGTACTGTAGAATTCCCGCACAGACCAAGGCTTGGCATGACATCCCACCGGAGCTTGTAAACCAAACCATCTCTCTGTACACCTCGGGCTTCATTGAACGGGCATGGATTTTCCAACCTTTGATTTTCTAACTGCAACATATCGATGTACTACTTGTGACCGCCCCACTTGAACGTCAGCCAGTGATACCCCACTCGGCGACAGCTCCAAGCTCCATCATCAAAGTGACCAGGATATATCTCTTGGGCGACTTTATCTCGATCGAGGATTCATCATCTTTCTCCTTCTCTAGTCATATCAACTACAGCACTCCTCTATTGTATGCAACCTCCACTCATCTATCCAACGTCATACATCTACATACCACCCACAAAATGCCCACCCGAGACCCAGACTCCGACTCCGACGTCGAATTCGAAGACGTCCTCCCTCAATCCAACCAATCCAACTCCAACCCAAATGGCACTCCACCCCACCAAACATGGACGCCAACTCTGATCCTCCCAAACCAACGACCCGGCCCCGTGACACCGGGCTCAGAAGAGGAAACCCAACTCCGAGGCCGCCTCACCACCGGCCTGGAGCGGATAACCTACCGCCAAATGAAAGCCGACATGGGCATGGACGCACCCGGTACCCCGCCTACCGAACGCCGCTACGAGAACTTCAAAGAACTAGCCGATGACATCGAGGGGATGGTCGATATGCTCTGGGTATCTGCAACTCGTAAGTCCGCAATTCCAATTCCAATTCCAATTCACCCACCCCTATGAAACTCCATCTAATGAATACGCAGCATCAATCCAAGTAGAAGGCCTAATAACACTGGCCGGGATCCTCGAAATGGCATTAAAATCGTACCCCTTCGATCCCGAATCCACATTGGGGATCCTGCACAAATTCGACTGTGTTTTCGAGGCTCTTTGTACGGGTGTGCATCCGCTCACTAATGAACCTATTTCCGGTGCTCGATATCCCTGGCAGACCGTGACGCAGACTCAAAAGGTACGGATTCGCAGTCTCGCGGAGATGACCAGGAATAAGCTCTTTTCGATGCTCCCGGATGACGAGGATGAGGATGTTGAGCAGCCTTGGCTGATTGAGGTTACGAGGGTCTACGACCGGACTCTTATGCTTTTGGCGGATGAAGGGGGTGTTGCGGACACGGACTGGAATTGGAGATGAGACGTGATATGGTGGTCTGGTTGTTTCCGGAGTTTGGGTCCTTGGGAATTTGAACTATGCTTTTTTTTTTAGCTTGCATTGAGAATGTGATGTGGGTTTTTTGACTGTGGAGTCGGATTTCTTTTCCTGGAAGTTTCGATCGGTATGTGAGATGTGAGGGAGTATATCCGGGAGTTTTTGATTGATGTGTATGATTCTGAGGGTACGATGGTTAAAATACCTTCGGTATATGTTTTTGGAATTCAGAGCTACCTGAATACCCCAAGGACCTATACCATTGCTTGCGGCATACTAGTGAGCACTCCCACAAAAGATAACCGAAACCATATCGGATAAGATGAACTTCACATGAACAGTATCCAGGTAAGCATTGATTATCAATACAGTCTCGATCGGATATACAAAGAAAGGCTCCACCACGAACTTTCTAGAAAACAACAGCGAACCGGCCTAAGAAAAGAACGCAGTGGGGTGTAGTCAGTCAGGTACACGGCTTTCGGGCCCAGTAAGTTACCTAGTGTAAGGAGCAGTAAGGACGGAGACCGGTGTATGCAGAATACTGTGTATTGAAGGAAGCGAGTCCCAGCACGCTCTTTGGATAGAGCGTCGCGAACTAGTGTGGATGCGAGCCCTTGAATGTGGAGCCCCTGGGCCTTGGGGCTCAGCCTCGGGCCTGAGCCACCGCGTACGATTGAGCTGAGCATTTCCTGTTTATTTTGCTTCCTTCGTTTTCCCGGTTTCTGCTGCGATTTTGCTGCACTCTAACGATGGTGATCGCTGGATAGCCGGATGTGCATGAAGGTGCGAGTAGGGCACGGTGGGCTGTGAAGCTTCGTTCCATGGTTCGCGCAATTATTAATATGCCCAAGTTGGGCGAGCGCGTTTCCGAGTACCTTCCCATGAGCTTCCGCGTGTGTTCTACAGTAGCACTCTCCGGAGAACGTAGGTATCTATTGTATTGCAGCACTGCAGTACCACCGAATCCACGTAGGTTAATTCACAAGATACTAATAAATCGAGACAAACCGAAAGCAAGGGCAGAAGTGCCGAGGAGTACGGGGTACGGAAGATCGGGCATCACGATCAGCGCGCCCTTGCTCAGGGCAAAGAAACCCGAAAACACGCGACCCAAGCGAGATTCCAGCTGTCTCCCAAGTTTCCGGAGTTAACAGCAAATCTGAAATCTCTGCGTAATCGCGATACGAGCCCAACGAACTCGGCCAATCAGGAACATAATCCGATGAACGGTCCCGTGGTTCTGGTTCAGCGCTTTTTACGTGACGCGGGTGACGTATCGACGACCCCTTGCCTTGGGCTTGGACATGGATCTGAGAAGTAGAACCTTGCTTCGAGAAGGTAGAGCTGCAGGTCATAGTGGTACCGCGTCCACAGCGCCCGGGTACGGAGTAGATATGAAGAGTGCGCGGGACGGCACATCCATGTTCAGCGGCGGTGGAGCTTGAGCCGTTTGTCTGCAAGTTTTCAGCCGGTCATCCGACGTCGTCATTGCTTCCAGGTTGGGTACTATATCCTGGATTTCCATACGCCTATCTGACTGGGATTATTCACTCCTGACTACCGGCATAGGTACTACTAGCCGACCATTCACAGCACTCTACAGTCTGATTCGATGATCGCAATTGCATTCTCGATAGAGTCCACGGGCGCTTTTTAGACAAGTCACATTGCAAGGAAGGCGACAGCTCGGTCCTTGCAGCTCACCCTTTAACACCCTTTTTCCTTACCTGCCTTGCCTGCCTGAAAGTCGCCCTAGAGCGAGTACTTATATGGTGGGAATGCACTCGGGGTACTCCGTACCGTAGCAGGGCAAGTGGTGGGATACGCTCACCCTAGATCTGCATCCCCAGCTTCACCTCGCCATGCATACTCCCTAGCCCTAGGAATTAATCCCGAGATCCTGGAACAGAGTAAGACGGAAGTGGCCCCCGCATATGTGAGATCACGTAAAATAACGGGGATACGGTACGGTGTAACGGGCTGTACCCAAGTAACGGAAGAGCAGAGCCCACTCTCGTTTCCCCTCCCTCATCAGAATCTGAGATTTCATTCTTCATCGCTTTTCCCCTCCTACACTCTTCCCCTTTCCTATTGTTCCCACGGTTTGCGGATTTCGTTCTTGCGCCTTTTCGGGAGTTGTGCTTTTCAGACGCTCTGTTTTAGTTTCTCGAGCTTCTGTTTCCCCTTGGTGAGTGGCCCTCGTCCTGTTCTGCCCCCGCCCTGCCCAGCTTCCCTGGCGCATCGTCATCGATGTCGCCTGTAATCATCCTTGCCTTGAGCGACGAGCGCCGCTGTGTGCGCTCGTCAACAACGCCATCCGGGTCCAGTTGAGACCGGCTTCTTCGGATCCGCCTCGCGTTTGTCGCGCCGCCTTCGATTCTCACCGTCGCTCGACTCACCCTCATCGACGCTCTTCACCTTGATCGGAAATCCTGTCGCAGGTCGCATCGGTCGAGTGAGCGACGGGTGGAGCGTTGCGTGGGCCGTCGCAATCGATGGGGCGCTGGGACGCTGGGATACCGAGACACCGAGACGCTGGGACGCTGGGAGGACGGAAACGGCCGGCGCATCGGACCCATCGCTCCAACACACGCATCCGACTCTCTTTCAATCACCGTCATGCCCGGTTTGCCTGCCCTGCCCTGCCCGTCCCGGCGACGCCTCTCCGATCGGCTGCGCTGCGTTTCCCAAAAAAGCTGGTCTTGGCGGTTCCCGGCACTTCCTAGCGAGATTCATCGACGGACGATCTTCGCCTGAAATCGCCTCATTTCCGCCCTCTCTCCGCCCCCAATCTTCTTCAGCTCTCGTGTCCACTGCATTTCCAGGCGTCTTTTTTTTTGGGCTGTCATTTCTCCCGCTAGCCTCGGGAATTCATTTTCAAGACAAAGAAAGTCTAACGTTTTCTTCGGCACACAGATAACATTTACGTCCTTTGTTCCTGGGTTCATCACGAAGTCTGCTTGATCTTACGGTCTTTCCTTAACGACTCCACGAAGTTCCAGTCGCAGACCGTTTTATATTCTTACGTCGACTTTTTCGGAATTCGCTTTTCAAGATGTCTTTCCAAAACTTCGATTCTTTCCCCAACCAGGACCCTGCCGCCGCTGCCGGTGCCCCGGCTCCCGCCGACACTGCCATGGCTGGCACTGCCGAGGGTGCTCCCTTCCAGGGTCCCGCTCCTGGTGACGCTTCTGCTGCCCCCGTTCCCCAGCAGGGTGCCGATGGCAAGACCACCCTCTGGTACGTTTCATTCTCCCGTGCTGTTCCGCGAGTACCCGTGTACCGCTTGCTGACATCACATTTAGGATGGGTGAGCTTGAGCCCTGGATCGATGAGAACTTCATCCGCAACCTGTGGTTCCAAATGGGCGAGCAGGTCAACGTCAAGATGATCCGCGACAAGTTCTCTGGGTAAGACTGAACCGCTCGAACCCCGTATAAGATACCTAGGTCCTAATGTTGGTAGTAGGAGCAATGCTGGATACTGCTTCGTCGACTTCTCATCCCCCGCCGCTGCTGCCAAGGCCCTCTCTCTGAACGGCACCCCCATGCCCAACACCAACCGGGTCTTCAAGCTGAACTGGGCTACCGGTGGCGGCCTCGCTGACCGCAGGTGAGAAATATCCATTATTCCATGGCGGTGACCAATTTATATTGACTTTTTCAGCCGTGACGACCGTGGTCCCGAGTACTCCATCTTTGTTGGTGACCTCGGCCCCGAGGTTAACGAATACGTCCTCGTCTCGCTCTTCCAGAGCCGCTTCCCCTCGTGCAAGTCCGCCAAGATCATGACCGACCCCATCAGCGGCATGTCCCGTGGCTACGGTTTCGTTCGCTTCTCCGACGAGAACGACCAGCAGCGTGCTCTCACCGAGATGCAGGGTGTCTACTGCGGCAACCGCCCCATGCGCATCTCCACCGCTACCCCCAAGAACAAGGGTCCTGGTGTCGGTGCTGCCAACATGGGCATGCCCGGCCCCGCCGGCATGTACCCCCCTATGGGCGGTCCCCCCATGGGTTTCTACGGTGCTCCCCAGCCCATGAACCAGTTCACCGACCCCAACAACACCACCGTCTTCGTCGGTGGCCTGTCGGGCTACGTGACCGAGGATGAGCTCCGCTCGTTCTTCCAGGGCTTCGGAGAGATCACCTACGTCAAGATCCCCCCCGGCAAGGGCTGCGGCTTCGTCCAATTCGTCCAGCGCCACGCTGCCGAGATGGCCATCAACCAGATGCAGGGCTACCCCATCGGTAACTCTCGCGTTCGTCTGAGCTGGGGCCGTTCCCAGAACAACTCCGGCCCTGCTGGCAGCCCCTACCGTCCCGCTCCCCCGCCGCCTCCCATGTACCCCTCCATGGGCATGCCCCCGGCCCACCAGTATGGCGGGTTTGCCCCGATGAAGGTTAGCAGCCACCCCGGCAGCCCGGCACCAGAACACTCTTGAGTTACAGGCTCGGTCGGCTGACTCATTTCTTCTCTCTCCAGTAAGCGTTCCTTTGATTGAAAGCACCAGCAGGAGTTGTTTGCGTCATTCCAATGATGGATCCTTTGTGTCATGACAAATTTGCTATTCCTGAGTTACCTTTTACCGAGTCTTCGCGCTCTTCTATAGCTCTTGATGGGCATCTTTCTCCTACTTCCCCGTGCTACGCATTTCCCTGAGCGCTTTTATCTTTAGCAAGATCTGAGCTCTTCCTTTTTTTTTTCCCCTATGTTCACCAGGATCTCTTCCCTTTTTTTACCTTCTGTATTCCACCTACCCCTTCGTATCTGCTCTTTTTTTCCCCTTTTATTTCTCTCGATGTCCCTCTCCAAACCTTATGCTATGCTGTTATTCTTTCTTTCCCCCACGATTTCTCCCCGCCCTAGGGGGTCCTGTTCGCGTGTAACGAAAGTCCGTATTGTTCATGCGTTTCTTCTTTACTCTATACTCCTTGGGCAGGCATTCTGCGAAAAGTTCCATTTTCCCCTTTCTTTTGTCCGTTCCACATCGAGCAGCCAAATTGAAATATGTTCGCTGAGTTGTCTTTCTTTTGGTTGTTAGACGGCTTGTACAACACGCTCTGCTTTGCCTTTATCGATTCTGCGTTTTGATGTCTCGCCTCTGATGTCGGTACGACTTGCTGTAGCTACGGTGGAGTTTTGCCTTTTTTCTGCATTGGACCTGAGCTTGGCCCGTACTGTAATCTTGGCCTTGGACCAGTGCGTCTTGTCGGCGTTTTGCCGGATGATTCCCCCCTTTCGCTGAGTTTGTCTTTTGAGGGTTCGAGAATTTATTTTCTGTGATCTGTATCTTCTGTGTAGTTGGTAGTTGCGTAGTTGTGTTCTGTCGTGTCGTGGTACCCCGATGTATGGCTTCTATACATACAACCTTGAAGTACCTACGTAAGTACTATGTAGATTGCTCCTTCCCTCACCACACTCTTTCCTAAACCCAATTCAAATGGGAGCATCTGCTCCCGAGATGTCTTGAGTATCGCATCTTTACATCCCAACATCGTCCACACCGTCACCATGCGTTACGAGAACTGGGATGTTCTCCTCTTCCCCGAGGGCTCCAAAGTCCCCATCCAAGAGTTCAAAACACAATGCTTCGTTACCAGAGACACAGGGTCTCCATACCTACAGGACCCAACCATTACCAGCCCGTCTTCCTACTACCCCGTTCAGGGTAACTTCGGCCAGCTTCCCGTTCTGACCACATTCGTGCCCAGTATGGCCAAGAACAGTCCCTACCGGTTCTCCATCCACAGCTGGGAGAAGCCTCGCCCAAGTCGTTTGGTTGAGGGCATGATGCAGCCGGATGATATGCTGATGTACGAGGCGCGTGTGTTTGTCGATGGTGACTGCGTTGCGTGAGTACCACGCCGCGGAACCTGATGGGACTCGGAGCTGATGATACCAGCGGCGGGTTCTTTAGCCAGAATACTCAGTGGCCGTATGTTATGGGTGAGCCTTGTGCTTCATTGTGTTTGTTCAAACCTTCTGACCTGTCCCAGACCTCAGTTCGGTCATTGACCGCGACGGCAACCAGGACATGCTTCGCTTTCCTGGTTTCCACCGCGAGATCCTGGAACAGCGTCATTGGGATGCCGGTGATGTCAATGGCCGGATCAGACTTGTACTTGCGGAGGGTTTCGCTCGTCCACTTCGCTCGCCTCCTTTTGAAAGGGTCAAGGATACCATCGTGTTCTCGTTCCAGCATGCTCCTCTCCGTGAGTCCAAGGCTACATTTGCACACTTGACGGGATACTAACATGAACAGATATACTCGAATACTCCAACATCGCCTGGCCCAACCCGAGCATGTGGGCTCATTCCAGAGCCGGCTTCAAGTATGCCATCGGCACCTCCAGGGACTCAAAAGCGCCCGATGATGCTCACAGCCATTCTCCCACCAAGTCTGCCTCAGCTGGCTCGAGTCTCGCAGCAACCATGAGCAACCAGTCCAGTGGCCCACACCAGGTCTATAACGCTTGGGCTCCGAACCGTGCTTTCCCTTTGCCCGCATGGCAGCATGGCTACCAAGACCCTCGATATGCAAACCATGACCGATTCCCCGAGCCTTTCGCTGAACCAGCTCCATCTTTTCTCAACGAAGCTGGCTGGGGCCACCGTGGTGTTCGATCATCCCGAGAAGACATCCCCATGCCCGATTACTCTAGCTCTGCCAGCAGCCGCGTCATCTCCAGCGGCACTGGTGCCAGCTACGACCAAGTACACATGGACGATGATCAGTACAACCTGCTGATTCAGGCCCTCACGCCCACTAAATCCGGTGGCGTGCGTGCACCGTCCAATACTCCGTCGGCCACAGTGAATGCAGCAAAGCTTGGATTGAGCCCCAGTGGGAATGTGAAGAGTAAGAAGGAAATGTTCCAAGATGATACCCAGGAGACTCCTAAGAAAGTGGTCAAGCAGATTGTCAAGGATGCCGTCAAGGAGAACAGCCGTGAGGTCTCGGAGGAAATGAACGATACCTCAAGCTCCACGTTGTAAGGCTGCGATCTGGTGGGTTTACAGTTACTTGTGTTATTGTGCTGGAGTGCTATGCTGGAGTGTAAGATATTCTTATGACGCGAGTACATGATGGGATATGAGGTTGAGCGTGCAATGGAATGATTGACCCGAGTGCCTCTTAATCCTGTCTCAGTAATACGGGCGTGGTCTGGCAAGAGCACCTTCTCGACCAGGACGTGTACTGCGTTGTTGACATTCACTTCTTCACTTTCCCTTTTCTACTCTTCTTCTCTTCCCCCATCATCCTTCTCCCTTTTTGCATCATGTTTTCTCCAGTTCGAGCACGTTCTCTGTCTACGCAGGCTCCTCCCCCTCCAGAGACTCTTCAGCTTGCACAGACTTCACAGTCTGTTCAGGCTTCTCCGTCTCCAAAGACACTTGAGTTTGCTCGGGTTCCTCAATCTGCTCAGGCTCTCCAAGCTGCTCAGGTTCCTCAGCCTGTACAGGAAGCCTCTGATACTAACCTCAAACAAAACTTCCCCCATCTCATCTCTACTCCTCCGCAGGAGCCGTCGTCAGCTGCCATTGTTCTGGCCCCTCGTGGCGATCCATTCACCAGATTGGAGGAGGGTCAGATCTTTGAATCGGGTATCATCACCACGGAATCGGTAAGAAGTACCTTCTAATGCTCAAGACAATCTGGCTGACACTGTAAGGCTCGCCTTGGCTCCATTGATATCGAAACCATGACGGCAGGCAATGTCCTGTTTACCTTTGGCATTCTGGGCTTCATGGCTAACCTGAGGCCGAGCTTCACCTACAAGTATGGTTCTGATGGGAAGAATATTGGTGTTCGACTCTCCTTCTATGGCCATACTGTGGTGGTTGACCCTTCTGCGTTGGATGCCCATTCTGTGCGCATCATCGCTTGTCGTCGTGGCCTTGCGAAGTTGCGCAAGTTTAACCCGGATTGGGTTCTGCCTCCCCAGCCTATGGAAGGTCCTTCTGGGCCTGCGTGGAGCTGGGTACAGCTCCTTTATGGCGAGTCTCCCTGTATCGCTCGCTTTGCACTCTACAATCTTTCGGGGATGGAGGGTGACCTTTGGAAGTTTCTCTGCAATGGTGCTAACTATGGATTAGATTTCTGCAGTGACCTGGGCTGGTCAGCCCCTGATTACAATGGAAGCGTCCTCGGTACGCAATGCTTCTGCGATGTCCTTGTGAACGGCCAGGTTTTCCGTACGGCTCGGCAGTGTGCCACTGCAGGGGAGGCTCAGAACACTGTTGCACATATTGCACTGCATCAGCTGTTTATTGTTGAGGAGTACTTTGGTGAAGGATCTATTCTTCCCGCTGACGCTCCTGTTGACCTTTCTGCTGATTTTCTTGCTCGCCGTCCTGCTGAACCTCCACTGTGGCCTATCCCCGCCTACAACAGAGAGACTTCGGGTGATGTGAGAGAGAGTGTGTCTCATACCCAGGACCAGGGATTTACGGCTGCGCTGGAGAATGAGCTGCAAGGACTGATTCTGAGGTGGAGTCCGAAGCGCGCACAGGAGCGTGCAAAGCGTTCCAAGCCCTCGAAGACTGATGGTCTCTTCCAGCCCCTGAAACCCCAAAAGGTGACCAAGAGGAAGGGCAAGAACAAGAACATAAACAAGAACAAGAACAAGAACAAGCTCCCAGTTAACCAACCTCCAGTTAAGCAGCCTCAGCAGAAGGCCAAGCCCACAGCCCCGTGGTCCCAGACCAAGGCCAATCCTCCGGTGAATCAAGAACGTACCAAGTCGAACTCGAACATGGTTCCCCTGAGGTACAACCGACTGTCTCTGGTTGAGCAGCCGGAGGTCGCCGAAGACAAGCTGGCCATGCTCAAGGCAGTCCAGGCGGGCCTGAGTGAGCTGCACGCTACAGCCTCGTACTGGCGCTTGCTGAACAGTAAGTATTGAACTTGGCAGCCCTTCATTTATCGTTTCCATAACATCCATAACTTTTATTCCTTTGACTTGACTAACAACGGCATTTTCCAGAATTCTGCGAAGTCCTGAATATCGAAATCCCTAAGATCCGCCAGCATCAGAACGACAATGACAACTCCAAACGTCCCAACTCGATCCGTGCCTGGTTTGATGGGAGCAACCCCTACCTCAGCAGAGCTAGTCCCGTGCACATGGCCGACATTGACCCAATGTCGGAGAATGCTGCACACGCCCTGGGCATCCAGAAGGTCATCGTATATCTGTTGAAGATCCTCAGGGAGGACGCTGAGATCGATACCTCGAGTGAGGAGTACCGCGGACGGCTGTCGCTTTTGCATAACTTGGAGCTCGAGATTGAGGATCGCTGCTGAGGTCTTTGCCGGAATGGGATTCTCAGCGTTGGCTCATTGATGTCTTGAGCTGTCTTTGGCTGTCTCACTGGTTGTTTGACGTGGCATTTTATTTAATGTTGAGACACTTTTAAGGCTGCGTCGAGGACTGAGATGCTTGATAGGGCGTGCATGTTGTCTGGGGTCGTGGATTCTTATCTCTTGAGTCTGAATGTACAACTTCTATTCTTTGCATGCTGATATCACACCACACGGCTGGTGGAAGGAGATCCAAGATTGACAGCAATCTTACCGGCTATTCTACCAAAGCCCGTTATGGAGAAAAAATCGTGATTAAAATATGCTCCCCTAATCAGAGTAATTGAACTTTGATTGAATCTACTCCCGACAGAATTCACGCTATAATTCAATCCCAAACATGAAAAGACATAGCATTGCGAGAATCCAGTTCCGCTAATTATTCAACAGCACAACACCAGACGAAGTAGTATTCACTCGTCCCCATCCCATCAATCGTAAAGCCCCAAGACGAAGTCCTTGTCTTGGCGTATCCCCCTATAGAACCCCTGGATCGGTTCACTTTTGGTGAAGTCTTCTCGACTCTTGAGTCGAGATAAGCAAAGTGGAAAGGAAAATGGGAAAGAAAAAAAATGATTCAAAGAAAGCAGCGTGAAGCCGGTCATGGTAAATGTCGAGCCAAAAGAAAATGAAGGTCAGGGCATGGAAAAGCAAATAGATCCCGTAGCATAAAAAAAATAGGAAATAGCCGAGAGAGGCTGAGATACTGACATGGAGGATGCCATGAGCAAGAATTAAGTAACCACACGATGAATAAGGTAGTAGTAATAGAAAGAAAGAAGAGAAGGAAGCTCGTAGGTCACAGTGCAACTAATCTTGAATACAGGGGTACTTTCTCCCCAGTCGCAAGTGGCTGGTTTTCAGGAGGATACGGGAATGAGACCAAAGAGCACGAACGCCAATCTCACACATGCGCGCGCATATTCAAGAGTGGGAAACGAATAAGGAATAAACTGAGGCGAGAATCGAGTATCGAGTATCCGCGGAGAGTGAAAACATCAGAACGCATGGTAAATCGAATCAAATGTACACACAAAACAAGGGTATATTGGGAGGTTGAACACCTGAAGAGAACCGTCAAGACTTTTTCATCATTCAAAGACCGTCGCCAGCCCCAGTCTCAACACCGTCCGTGGAGTATGGCAGGTTGGGGTCGAAGCCGAAACCAGTCCCGTCGGCATCGGTGTTGAGGAAGGTGTCAAAGTCGAAGCTCTCTAAAATGTCGGGGTTATCCAAAGCACTGAAGTCAAGGCTGAAAGCATTGGTCTGTTGTGAAAGGTTAGCAATCGATTCATAGTTTTCGGTTTTGTACAGACGTACATCAATGTTGTTAAGATCTTGGAAGGGTTGCTGGCCCTGATCGGGAGTCGGCTGGACCATTGGCGGCTGAGCAGGTGCCGAGGTCGGCTGAGGCGGCGCGTTTGCATTTGCGTTGGCTCCGCCCTTGTTAAAGGATTGAGGAGGGTGAGGCGTGGCTGGAGTAGACGGAGTCGGCGTTTGTGCGTGCTCGTTCGAGTCGTTGGACGGGGTGGCACCGGCTGCGTTGCCTGCATTGGCACCTTTGTTGCCCTTGGCGGGCTGCTTGGGCTTTTTCTTGTTGCCCTTGGGCGGTGCCTTAGTAGCTTGCTGGGGGGTGGGGGGTGCGTTGCCAGCAGTCTGAGGAGATGGCGGCTGAGTGCGGCCAGCGGGACCCGCACCAGGTGGCGCTTGGGGCGGAGGCATGGTGCCTCGTTCCTGAGGCGTACCCGCCTGAGGCTGCATCGCAGGCGAATGCTGCGGCATGGGCTGACCGGGCTGCCATTGTCGATTGGCGGCATTAGCAGGAATCGGCTGACCCATCTGGGGCCCGGTGAAGGCCGGGTTCGAGCTCGGTGGGCGCATTCCTGGTCCACCGGGGAAGAAGTTAGCAGCCATGTCGGGTGGCATCTGTCCACCGTTGAGGTTCATAGAACCGGGTGAGCCGCGGTTCTGCATGTCGCCGGCGCTAGGCGAGCCGGGAAGACCGCTCTGGGGCATCTTAGGCGTGCCCCGCTTCATTTGGTCGCTCGGGTTGGGAGATGCGCCGGTCCTGCTACCTTGTGGGGAGGTACCTGGCGGCAAGGATCCTTGTCCAGGAATCGGCTGGCCGTCACGGGTGGCCATGGTGTCCTGCTCCTGACGAGCCATCATCAAACGGCGCTTGTTCTGCTGTTCAAGCAGCATAAGCTGCATCTGATAGTCCTGGAGAGCGTGGTTGCCCTGCTGACCGCTAGGTGTCTGCATACCACCAGGACGGACCTGAGCGATTTGACCGTTGGAGTTGTAGTACTCGGGGTTCATGTACATTCCCCCGCCATCCGGCATCGGCACTAGATCCGTCTGGTTCTGCATCATGCCGGGATTCATCATACCACCATTCGGAATACCCTGGGAATTTGAAGTTGAGCGCGAGTGGTGAAGGGCCAAGTTTTGAGCATATACCTGCATGGATTTCTGTTGCGCAGCCTGTCCCTGGAACTGCGGGAACTGCGCTGGGTTCATGCCCCGCATTCCGTTCTGCATCCCATTCTGCATCATCAGCGCCTGCGGGGTGGGCTGCCCTGGCATTCCCTGTCCCTGTCCGCGGCCGTTGGGTGCCAACTGCTGTCCATTCTCGAGACGCGGGCGTTTCGATGGCGAAGGGGCATTGTCAGCGGATGCAGGTGACTGCGGCCGGTTCCCATTCATATCCATATCGGACTGCTCGCGTTGCATCTGCTGCATCATTTGCATCTGTTGAGTCTTCTGCATTTGTTGTTGGAGTTGCTGTTGCGAGCTAAAGGAGGAAAATTTTGTCAGTATCACACCCGCTACAATGTTGTTGAGGTGTAGCATACAGGCCGGCGGTGTTCTGCATCGCTGTCTTCTGCAGGTTAGGAGGGACCATGCCACCGTTACGTCGCATGTTCAGCGGCACTTGACCAGGCATCATCGGCTGCTGCCGCATGAGCTGGTTGTGCTGCTGTTCCCGAAGGCGCATCATGTTCTGTCAAGAAATTAGATACCAATCCTTAGCTTATGTGCACCGGTGGCCTTTCTCTCCTCACGTACCTGAGTATGCTGTAGGTATTGTCTGACATCGTTCTGCGATCCCTTCCGGCGTTGGGCCCAGAAGAACTCCCAGAAGAGACTGAACCAATCCAGAAGGAAGGACGAGTTGCTTTCGTTGGGCAGGTTAGGCCGAGGAAGATCATCGGGGATCTTAATCTTCTCGCCGTCCTTGCCGTCGGTCATCATGGAATCGGCATCGATGCCGTTCACTCCACTGCCAGGGCTGGTCTTGGGGCCGTTGTCGGTGTTGATCTTGATCGATTCGTCTTGGACGAGGGCGCGAGCGCATTCGTGGTAGCCACGTTTCAAAAAGTAGTCATAGATATAAGTGTTGAGGTTG
Organism: Penicillium sp. S103-07; assembly: GCA_037042055.1. Taxonomy (NCBI): domain Eukaryota; kingdom Fungi; phylum Ascomycota; class Eurotiomycetes; order Eurotiales; family Aspergillaceae; genus Penicillium; species Penicillium sp. S103-07. Next base: position 218,559 of record JAXQJQ010000033.1, read on the forward strand.
GTGATCATGAGCTCGGGTGTGTTCATGTTCACATTGCCGTCATTTCGAGGGGCCGTGGAGCCGTTGTTCATCATCGGGACACCGCCGACGGGGCCTCCAACCCCCGGGTTCATCCCAGCAACGTTCATCTGGTTCATGGTGGCGAATGGTGGAACTGCAGCCACCTTTGCCTAAATTATGTGGGGCGATTCAAGTCGAAAGCTCGGTCAGTTCCGAGCGCGCATCCACCGACTCAGGCGATCAAGCCTAACGCGGGGTGGAGGGAGCAACGCGTGGGAACCGAGCGCGGCGCCGAAGCGGTGAGCGTTTCGGGGCTGGGATCAAAGCCGAACGAGACTCTGATATACGATCCGCGAGGAAGGTATCCGCGCGACAGATGTAACTTCGATATCTACAACGACGCTGTGTTGCGATCACGATGTGTAGAGGCCGGAGAGGTCTGTGCCGGGAGGCTAATGAGCCACGCGACGAGATAGGGAAAGAATCGAAGGATCCCGATAACGCGGTCGGCGTAGAGCACGTCGCGTATGTTCCGAAGGCTATATTCTGATTAAGGGTCAGATAAAGGCCAGACTCAAAGAAGACCCGAAAAGGTAGATGCGCGGTCGATAGGGTTTGGGCGATGACGGAGGTACAGGGAGGCGGAAAAAGCGCACAGGCGAGGAGGTTGGGAGGGCGGCGCTGCCAGACAAGCCCGATCGGGCAGGTTCGCAGAAAGAAAAGAAGTTGACATGCAATAGTAGAAGACAGAAGGGTAAAGAAAGGAAAAAAAGAAGCAACAGGGGGGTCGAGTAGCGAAGAGAGTGGATCTTACAGTGGAAGGGGAGGGAGCCGGGGGGTACGGGCGGACACTGCGCGCTATGCGGGAGAATCGCTTGCTCGGAACGGATTAACCTCGGATCCCGGGGCTGGTGACGGCGCTGTCAGGCGTATTTCTGGGCATGCACCTGTGGGCGCATTGAATGAGCTGGCCGTTTTCCTGGAATTCAAGTCGTGAATAGACGGGGTAAGAAGAGTCTATAGCAGAGAAGAGAAAAGAGAAAAGATTTCAAGGTGGTGGCGAAGAGGAAAAAGGACGAGGCGAGAGATATGGCGATATGATGATATGCCGCGATGGAGCCCTGCGATGGATCCCCAGCGGGAGTCTAAAAAAGTAGGGTAATTCGGGATTCCACGCAACAGAGATCGGCGATCGAACCAATCGGAAATCCAGACCGAAAGATAATGGCCTTGGGGAATGGACGGTGGGAAGAGAAGAAGAGAGAAATTCGATCTGTAGGAAATGGGAGGGCGGAGGGGCGGAGATCGCAGTATCAAAGATACGGTAATGTTACACCCACGCCGACACTACACCTCTTAACGGCTATGTACTCGGTTCCCCTCATAGTCCAATTATGAATTATGCAGTGTTCAGGATTCAGTACACTTGTTACATCGTATCTAGGGATATTCAGGCTGGCCGGCCTTCACTGTCTCACCCTGTCAAAGTCTAACTTCGGTCCTGACCATGTCGGTGATAAATCGCGTGGCGGGGAGCTTCCTACATAGCGATAGATCACAAACCCTAATGTCTCGGAATGGCAACGACAGGTACAGAACTTTGGAAAGCGCCGAGTGTAGCTGATTAAATTCGATTTCGCCCTTCAATTCCCTAATAGAGTAGAAAACCTAAACGCCGATCTTGATGCACTCGATCTTATTCCTCCTCCGGCGGCATCTCATCCTCGATGTATCGTACAAGTGAGACCCGCATCTCCGTAGTGTCATCGCCTCGGAGCACGTCACTCACAAAGTGCGCCTCGATCTGCATTTGTACCTGGTGTCCGGGTCAGCGATCGGACCCAGCGCGAAGGATCCCGTCCGGCAGGGGAACTTACCATCTCTAGTGCGCCACGAAGCACACCGCATAGAATATTCGAAAACCACAGCTCGTCTTGCGCCCGCCCGTCGTCGGGAAGCTCCACAAAGTCCGCCAGGGGGTTCTCGTCAAAGATAAGCGAGAATTGGTTGTTGTCGCTCGCCCAATTGGTGACCGTCGGCGCGACGTTCAGGAAGATCTTAAAGCCCACCTGATTGGGTTGTCAGATATAAACTTGTCCCCTCGTCATTCCGGGTGTACACACCTTTGCAATCATATCCGCTGTGTCTCGGAAATTGGCACATCGTCCAACTCCCGACTTGGCCAGGAAGTCCTCGATCAATCGCATTCCGATATTGTAGCCCATCTTGTCCAATTGCTGGTTCACTTGCTGGTAGTCACTGTCGTAGTCCTGGCATAATTGTGCCACAATGGTGCCATAGGTTAACGTGACCAGCTCCGCATTGACTTTATCGATTCTCGTTCTGGTGCAGAAAGCTGGTTAGTTTGTTGTGATCGGGGTTTGCCGCAGCCATAACAAATGGTCTTGCTGCTTAAGCGCTGTCAAGATAGGGTCTCAGAGTACTAACTTCCATATTCTGTCAAGTATCGGTCAGCACGGAGCATTCATGCGACACTGGGGTAGACTTACTCTTCTCCTATTCTGGAGGCCTTTGTGGTTGACATGGCTGCTTCGGTGGAAATGAATTCACGGAGGCAATGGTCAAAGGAATGAATGAAATTCCCCGTGCATGCACAGGCAAATGCGACAGTCGATCTCGGATGTCGTTTTGATTGCGGGGAGTGCGGACTGTTGAAGCTGTCACCGTACACAACTCGCGCTCACCGCCCGCTGGTGGGATCATCGTTCTTCCCGCGCAAGGCCTCGTCTGGGATTCTCTGCACTCCGCCACGACCACTCTCGGACACCCCATTTACTCGGTCTCGGTCCCTTTTTTTGCCGAGGGCGTTTACGGGCCTCTATTGGAATCATGTCGGGAGAAAAACGTCCTGCCCAGGCGGCCTTCGGGTCTGCCAACCAGCTCGTGGTCAAGCGAAATAAAGCCGACGCCGACCTCAACCCCGGCACTGCAGTGGTCAAGGGCTCGTCGGCACAGAATGGAGCTCTGATCCAATCTGTATGTCACACTTGCTTTCCAGTCGAGGGCGATTGAAATGTGGAACGCCAGCTAATCTCGTGTGCAGGTTCCTCGCACCAGTGGACTCGATGCGCCTATCATGGAGCTTACAGGTAAGATGCGCTCTCAACCAAGTCGAATATACGGTCTGACGAGGGAATTAGGTCACTCTGGGGAAGTCTTCACCGTGCGATTTGACCCAACCGCGCAGCACATCGCATCCGGCTCGATGGATCGATCCATCCGTATGTTTCACCCGTTATTGCGAACCGGCAGAACCTTTCGCTGACTTGCCATACCATCTTCTGATAGTGCTTTGGAATACATACGGACAATGCGAAAACTACGGTCAATTGACGGGCCACAAAGGAGCAGTTCTGGACCTACAATGGGCGCGCGACTCTCGGGCATTGTTTTCGGCATCAGCAGACACAACACTCGGAAGCTGGGATGTGGAAACTGGCGAGCGTGTGCGCCGTCACATCGGTCATGAAGAGATTATCAATTGCCTTGATATTAGCAAGCGGGGGCAAGAATTGTTAGTCAGTGGCAGTGATGATGGATGCATTGGTATCTGGGATCCGCGGCAGAAGGACGCTCTGGATTACCTCGAGACCGAACTTCCCATCACAGCGGTGGCTCTATCCGAGCAAGGGAATGAGATCTACAGTGGTGGCATTGACAACACAATCCATGTCTGGGATCTCCGCAAGAAGGCCGTGGTCTACTCGATGGCCGGACACACCGACACCATTACCTCGCTACAGATCTCACCCGACTCTCAGACTCTTCTATCCAACTCTCACGATTCGACTGTCCGGACATGGGATATTCGGCCCTTCGCTCCAACCAACCGGCAGGTCAGAACTTTCGACGGCGCCCCCGTCGGCCTGGAGAAGAACCTCATCCGCGCCAGCTGGGATCCCAAGGGTGAGAAGATTGCCGCCGGGAGCGGTGACCAGAGTGTGGTGGTGTGGGAGGCCAAGACTGGCAAGCTTCTCTACAAACTCCCCGGTCACAAAGGAACGGTCAACGACGTCCGATTCTCGCCCAACGATGAGCCAATCAGTAAGTACTTGACCTGCAGACATTTGTGAGATTTAACTAACGGGTTGCAGTTGTTTCTTGCTCGTCTGATCGAAACTTGATGCTCGGAGAGCTTGGCAAATGAGCATAAGAGATACCAAAATCGTGTAATAATGAATAAGCGGGCGTTGATTTGATCACAATGAACATCTAAACCTCTTTTAAACTGCGACATGTACACTAGAGCCCCAAGAACTTTGGAAGTTTTTCTTGTTCGACTCGTCTTTCCATCACTGCTTCCGTCTCCGCCTCTTCACGGCTCAATTTGACTTAACACCTCTTCCAGCACTCTCAGCTGTCAGAATGAGATGGACCCAATTCATCCAGAACTAATGCCCATCTTCTAAGGCACCGTTAAATTACATCAATTGAAACAATCTATAGTCGGAGCTTTCTGGTTTAAGCATCTCTCCAAGTGAGCAACTCTGAGGCTACAATGGCTAGCAAAAGCCTTTTTTTTTTTCTGCTTATTCCATCGCTAGCCATCGCTAGCCATTTCCCTGAATGACTGGAGAGCCGTGGTAATTGACCTTGACCATAACCAAACGTCTCCAATTCGTTTCGTAGTTGTATACTCCAAGGGGGACGGGGACTCGGCAGATGATGCCAACGCGCGAAAAAGATTCCCGCTTATCTGGCCGCACCCGCTCCCCCGACCACCTCTCATTCCACCAGCCCTGGGTCATTTGATTTATCCCTGGGGGGAACGCATTTCATCCTTGCGCTCTGACAGACACTCCCGTCTGCCGTTCTTCCATGCCCTACGGCTCGCTCTGGTGATGCGCACGCGATGTTGGAGCTTACACATGTTCAACCCTCGACACGCGTGCACGATGGTGGTCTGGGCCATCCTGCTGTCGCTGTGGCTAACCCTGGCGCACGGGATGCGGGATCATCAGATTAAGGAACTCCGGTACGGTTTTGTGTGCTACCTCCGGCTGTCCTCGCGCTAACCCTTTCGCTCGTACCAGGCAAGAAACTGAGCGCATGTTCTACCATGGCTTCGAGAATTACCTTGACCACGCCTTTCCTGAAGACGAATTGCGCCCGCTTACCTGTGGCCCCTTGACCCGCGACGAGACGAATACGGAGCATAACGATGTCTTGGGTAATTATTCCTTGACCTTGATTGACAGCTTGTCCACTCTGGCCATCTTGTCCTCGAGTCCCGAGAGTGGTGATCGGTCTTTTGTACAGTTTCAAGACGGTGTGAAAGATTTTGTTCGACTATACGGAGATGGCTCGCCCGGTCCTGCTGGTCAGGGAGAGAGGGCGAGAGGGTTCGATATCGATAGCAAGGTACAGGTATTTGAGACTGTTATTAGAGGGCTCGGTATGTGATGGAACTTCCTCGAAGATTCGTGGCTAATGGATTATCAGGCGGACTGCTGAGTTCACATCTTTTCGCCATTGGCGAGCTTCCCATCACCGGATACGAACCCTCGGAGCGAGATGCTGCCTTCGCAGGCGCATGGGACAAAAGCACGTATTCGAAGAAGGATCATGGCATCAGATGGGGAAATGGATTTGTTTACGATGGCCAACTCCTTCGATTAGCTGTCGATCTGGCAAATCGTCTTATGCCGACGTTCTATACAGAAACCGGCCTCCCGTACCCTCGAGTCAACTTGCGACATGGCATTCCATTCTACGAGAACTCTCCTCTGAATGTGAAGGTCAAAAAGGCCAAGGGAGACAAGCAAAAGCCCAAGTACTCGTACTTGGCTTCCTCTGACGAGGTCACGGAGACCTGCAGTGCCGGTGCAGGTAGCTTGGTCCTCGAATTCACCGTCTTGAGTAGGCTCACCGGGGATGGTCGGTACGAAGAATTGGCGAAGAGAGCATTCTGGGCGGTTTGGTCCCATCGGAGTGAAATTGGACTGATTGGATTCGGCATCGATGTGGAGACTGGAAAATGGGTGGGGTCGTACTCCGGGGTAAGTAAACAGATCAGAAAGAATATGGAGGGCAGGCTAACCAAATGATAGATTGGCGCTGGAATTGACAGCTTTTATGAATATGCCTTCAAGTCTCACGTCCTCCTTTCCCAGGGAGAGCGGCCACCTTTCGATTCCGAGAGTCCCTGGGGCAAGCTGGATGAATACTATCTGCCGTTGACAGATGACCAGCACTCCCCGGATTCTTTCCTCCAGGTTTGGGAAGACTCGCATACCTCAATCAACCGCCATCTGTACCGAGGCGAGGGTTATCAACATCCCCATCTCGTTGTCGGTGACGTGATTACCGGTGCCACGCGCGCATTTTGGATTGACAGTCTGAGCGCATATTATCCCGGTCTGCTCGCGCTCGACGGCAAGGTAGATGAAGCTATTCAAATCCACCTCTTGACTACTGCTATTTGGGCACGCTTCTCTGCTCTTCCTGAAAGATGGAATGTCGCGACAGGAGATATTGATGGCGGCCTTTCTTGGTATGGAGGCCGACCTGAATTCATCGAGTCGACCTACTATATCTACCGCGCCACCCAGGATCCTTGGTATTTGCACGTTGGCGAGATGGTTCTTCGCGACCTCAAGCGACGTTGCTGGACGAAGTGCGGATGGGCAGGCTTGCGAGATGTCCAAACCGGTGAGATGATCGATCGGATGGAGAGCTTCTTCCTTGGTGAAACCGCCAAGTACATGTTCCTCTTGTTTACCCCGGAGCATCCGCTGAACAAGATTGATGCTCCGTGGGTCTTTTCCACTGAAGGCCATCCTTTGATTATTCCGAAGAAGACCACCTCGGCACAGTCCCACCGGCATGAGCAATCATCATCGCCTCCAAGTGATATCGAAGGCATCTGCCAAGCAATCCCGAGTACAAACTTTGGCGTGTCATCAACTGCATCTCGCTCTGACATCTTCCACGCGGCCAGCTTGGCACGTTTGCATCTCCGGCCCGGTCGTGGATATGGTGGTCCTATCATGGAAAACTCACCCGATCACCCGAGCGTGTCGGTCTCTGATCTGTCGTCACCGACCAACTACACGTTCTACCCATGGACATTGCCTCCACAACTCGTCCCGTTCAACGCCACCAGTGCGCCGATGGCCATTCGCCCAACTCTTGACATTTCATTCCCATCTCTCCCCGGCGGAGTCAATCTGGGACCCGGGGCCTTGGAACGAGTCCGAGACGGCATTTTTGTAAAAACAATAGGAGGTCTGCGGTTGAGTATGGTTCAGGATGTCCCACTTGCAGGCTCCGTGGGAGCGGAGGATGATGGATACCGGGTGCAAGTTATCAACAACGTACCTCTGGGAAAGGATGAGAAGGTATATCTCTCGCGCCAGGTCACCTTTGACGTTGTCGATCCCTATGACCCCAACTTCACCCGAGTCCGCGACACCGCCATGCTTGACCTCGTCGTTGACGTTCTCGCAGAGCCCAATCGCCGACAAAATGGCTCAGCTGCTCCTGGAGCTGAACAGCCTGAATCAGAGAGCTCAAACCGTCAAGAAGATCCAGAGCTTCACCTCGGCCGCCGCAGACCTGCTCCATCCGTCGACGAAAGCTCCGTCGTCGAACCGCCCGACTCCACCGTAAGGAGCATGTTGTCGAACCTCGTCAATTCGTTTTCGTCTCTGCTCCGTGACGACCCTAACGAGAATGCTCCTCTTCGGCTCAGTCTCCCTGCGGCTCTTCCTACGGGCATTGGAGCGGCCCCGCTTCCCGACGTAGACGACGCACTCACCCTGTCAATGTTCGGCAATCCAGCCACCAGCCGTCTCTCTTGGTCGTCAATCTACTTTGCCGGCGAACTTTGCAACGAGCGTATTCTCCGCGACGTTGCGCAGAGCCACGAGGTTATTGTCATCAAACGTGGGGGCTGCACGTTTTCCCAGAAACTGCGCAACATCGCCGCCTATCGATCCTCGCGTTCGTCGCTCAAAATGGTAGTCGTCGTCTCATACGATGACGAGATTCCAACTCCACAGCCGGCAGAGACCCCAGATGAAGACCCCGAGGCTCATTCCAGTACAGACAGCTCCCAATCCACTGCTCCATTTGCCGCTCTCCGTGCTGAACCGTATCTCATTCGACCCCATCTGGACGAGAACCAGATGACTGCCAGTGGAATCCCGCGCAGTAAACCGGTCAGCCTGCTAATGGTCGGTGGTGGTGACGAAACTTATGCACTTCTGCAAGTCGCGACTGGCATTGGCATCAAGAGGCGGTATTCAATGCGCTCTCGGGGTGTGCCTATTACAAACCTGTACATCATCTAAATGCATAATATACCCGGCGATAGTAAAATGAAATCAATGCACGCGTCTTCAATTCCAAGTGCACATTACATGTATTAAAAGAAACTGGGAAGTGATAACGCTGAGGCGGATTCAAGTCGACAAGGAAACGGATAGAGAGATGAAAATGGAATAGGGTGGAGATGAAAGAGATGTGAGAAATTTCTGCTGCTTAGTCGGCATCAATATTCAATAACTAGAATCTGCATCTGCGACCTAAACTGTAACTACTAATTTCTCACCGCTAACGCCCTGTCGCATCAAGTCCAGACCTTTCTCTAGTACATCAAACCCATGGCCCACCGTGTGCACGGGAAGAGGTAATTTGTACTTCTTCTCTTCCAGCAAATATTCCAATGATCCCATAATATTCTCATGGCCCGGCAAGTTTGGAAGGTCGCGTCCTCTAAACATGATTGATTCCACGCCGCTCGGGGCCTGAATTTCCTCATCGCCGGTCCATACCTGCGCATACCTCTTTGGTCCACTCGGGGAAAATGTTTCGAATACATTTCTTTGGGTAGCACCGGCGCCAACTGCATCAATTATCGCATCCACCCCTCGAGACATTTGGGTTTTTGACTTGACATCCGCGACCAGTGACAAAGAGTGTCTGTCAAAGGCACCGTCGGCGCCCAGGGCAGTTGTGATATACTCATGGTGTCTGGGAGAGCTCGTTGTCAGGATCAAGCAGCCAGGTACTGCAAGCCGGAGCAGTTGTATTGTGGCGGCTCCTAGGGCAGAGCTCCCACCGAGAATGAGAGCGGAGGAGGGCTTGAATCCGACCATTGGGCCACCTTTCAGAAACGGCAATGGGGTCTTCAATCCAATCCCGAGAGCCATCAGGGCTGTCAAATAACATACACTGAGGCTCAAATTAGATTTATAGTTAATATTGACGTTCATGGAATGGAGTCTCGTAACTTACCCTAGCGTTGAGGCCTGTTCAAATGTCCACCATGTAGGCATCTTAGCCACATCTTTCTTCTTCACCACGGCGTATTTCTGATAAGACGCGGACCGATCTCCAGGGGTGAATAGGGCCAGCACTCTGTCCCCCGACCTGAGGTTCTTGACTTCGCTTCCAACGCCTTCCACAACACCGGCTCCATCTAGACCGGGCACAAGAGGCCAACCAGTGGCTCTATGGCCCTGATCGATCATCTTGAAGTCGGCGGGGTTGATTGCGATAGATTTGATGCGAATCAGAATGTCATTGGAGTTTAGCTCCGTTGGCATGGTGGCAGATACCGCTTCCAAGGGGCTACCTTGTGCCCTGGCGATGCATTTGACGTTTTGTGCTTCCATTTCAGCGATTTTCTGGCTCCGAGTTGGAAAAGGCAATGGGACCTCTTTCTTTTTTTCTCTCTCAACAATGAAAGATTAAAGTTGACCGAGAGACCGTGGAACTAACCCACCCTTTATCGTCGGTCGGATTTAATGATAGCCTATCCCCGGATTTCCCCTTTCGGAGTATGACGCCGATAAAGCACCGGCACTGTAGATATCGATTAATCAACACAGAGGTTTCTTTCAAGCGCTATTCATTTCTCCCACGGCTTGTCTGTAAAGTCACATTACTAAATGAGCGGGTGGCCGGAATAAATGCATCATCAAAAAATTTCAATAATCTGTCCTCGAATTTTAGAAATAGGTATACTGAACTTTTAATCCTCAATAAAGGGAAGCAAGATGTACGACGGCGTTTCGCCTCCTGTGAATATGGTTGATTCGCCCCCGAATGTATCCGCTGGCCGATCATCAGGGTGGTTGTGGGTGCAGATCGTAGGATTCCGCATTTCCCACGGATTCCCAGCTTCCCTCGGAAGCAACATCCTTTCGAAATCTTTCCCACTTACCTGGAGTGCTATCTGGGATCCTTTAGGGAGCAAGATATTGGTAGGCCAGATCTCAACATCTAGGTCATACACCTCGCCGGGCTGGAGCGGCTGAATTTCGTCGTGGCTATGGTAGGGGCGATAGGGCAAGGTTTTTGAAGGGTCCAATTTTCGGTGAGATGCTCTCAACCATCCCTGGGAGAGCGGTGTATTTGCGTCTGCCACACCTTGGAAGACGATCTCACGGCCGTTGAGGAAGGCTTGGAGCGTAAGGAAGAGATCCATGTCAGTCGTCGTTGAGGAACCAAATAATCTGGCTGCAACTGGTCCAGTAATTTCGATATCCTTTTCTAACGGCGGCGACAGGAATGTCAACGGATGCCCTTGGGCGGCGAAGCTCATCTTGGACCACTTGGAAAGAGGTTCCCAAGACATTCCAGGCACAGCGATTCCATCAATGCAATCAAGATACAGCTTAGTCCATTTGGTCTTTGGTAATGGCCACGCTGTTTCTTTTCGCTGCTCGAACTCATTGCTGAATGGCCTCCGCAGATGAAGGAGAACCGGAGGCTCCTTGTCCCATCCATTGTCAGTTCCCTTCAAGAAATGATCCAGAAAGCGCTTTTGTAAAGCCATGCCATGATCAAGATAGAACCACTCTTCGTGACGGCCCGGGTGACAATCTAGCCATTTCTGCTTCGATGCAGCTTGTGTAAATGCTTCAAAGTTACCTCGAGGATGAATCCCGAACCCTCCCCAATTTGCGGCGCTGAGAAACGGCACCGTCACTTTACTCCAATCGGCCGAACGTGAGCGATACCATTCATTATCAAGAGGCCTTGATAGAATGTCTGACACTGGATCAGTGCGGTTGCGTTTGAGCTCGGCCTCTGTAAGGGATGCTGGCCCACTGCTTCTTTCACCAAGCCAAGGATCTTGCCAACCTCGAGGATTGCCATGTTGAACCGAAATGACTTGCTTGGGATACCACCACTCGAAGAAACCGTTGTTTTGGATCCCTCCATGGCGCATCATATCACGATAGGCATCGCTTGCACCCTCCCATGGGATCATCGCTGCCAAGTGAGGAGGTTGAAGAGATGCAACTAGCCATTGCGTAATAGCATAGTAGGAAATTCCATTCAAGCCTACCTTGCCCGTACTCCATGGCTGAGCTGCGGCCCATTCGACCGCGTCATAGTAATCTTTGGCTTCTCTCTTTGAAAAGATATCCAGCATTCCGGGGGAGCGACCGGAGCCACGGGAATCAACGCGAACACAAACGTAGCCCCATGCTACCCAGATTTCTGGATCAACTAGCTCCCAAACCATGAATTCTTTTGTGGATCCTTGGAGGACCTCGGGCTTAGTTGCCATCAAGATATCCCACTGGGGCGCGAATGCGTCGCGATAGGGTACCCCCTTTCCATAGACCCCGAGAGTCATAATCACTGGGCTTGGAGTCTCATCTTGTGGTCGGAAGATGTCTGCTTTAAGGACTAGGCCATCGTCCATTAATATTGGGACGTCGCGCTCGATTATCATTTTGTCCATGGTGGATGATGTCGCGATGTGGATTTGGGGTCGGTGACGGAGCACAATGACAAGGCTTTTAGAGTGACAAGATATTCACAAATGCTATAGAAAAAGAGCTGGATTTGGTAGAGGGAATAATGTTACTGGGCTTGGCTTTTAATGTGCAAAATTATAGGCATCCGATGCGCGGGGATATTTTCTTGTCGGGATAACGGTAGGCGCATCCACCGAGCAGCGGCTATGGGATTCTATATCTTCCTCGTGTAGATATATCCGGTCTGTATTGTTATTACGCGCTCGGAAACAGATGGAGCGCGAAAGCCCGATCAGTCGGCGAAATCGCGCGTTTCCCGTCCCGTCCTCCGATCTGTGGGCCTGTGACACTTCTCAGACAAGTCCCTCGGACCCCTCGGTTACATTGCATGTAGAACTATGCGTTATTAGAAACCGACTTCCCCACATTCATCACGGCATTAGTGCATATTTCCAACGGTATATCAGCGGCATTTGTACTGGATTGCGGCACCTTTCTAGACCGAACCTCCGTTGAATATTGATTTGAAGGGGAAGAAAACAAGGCCCGGCATTTCCAAATATTTCAATCAAATATAAATAAAGGCGTCAGAAGTAAGGAACATTTTTTCCGATACTCAAGAAAGCATAATTTATCATCCAGGAGTTATACAGTTATACCCAACAGAAACACCACTATGACCACCACGGAAACCCTCAAGTCTCATTTCCCAGATCTCAACTTTGTGAAGCCACTGCCTGTGGACAAACATCCGAGATACCAGAAATTCGGTATCAAGTTCAGCCCTAACAAACACACCGTGCTGCCAAAAGGACATGTAAAAGAGGCCGGCCGCAAGAAGATACTTGTCGACACCATTGTGAACGGCGATACTCCAGTCAAACTACGAGATGGGGTCCATGTGTACGCCGATATTTACCGACCGGCTTCTTCTGATCAGGACTCTGTCCCCGTTGTCATTTGTTGGAGCCCATATGGGAAAACCAGCATTAGCCTAGACATGATCTGGCATCGATCCGGAGTCCCCAAGGACTGGACATCCGGTTATGAGACCTTTGAGGGTCTCGATCCTGCAGAATGGTGCCGCCGTGGGTATGCAATCGTAAATGTTGATGCTCGTGGGGCACAATTCTCGGAAGGCACATTTTTCTTCTGGGGTGATCAAGAAGCCGAGGATATATACGACACAATTAACTATTTGTCCAAGCAACCATGGTGCAACGGCTCCGTCTGCATGGGCGGGAACTCGTACTTGGCAAAAGCCCAGGTGAGCTTTGCCTCTAGGCAGTTTCATCCTGCATTAAAGGCAATTGCTCCTTGGGAGGGATTTACGGATATATATCGACAACTTTATCTCCGTGGTGGGTTTGCAATGAACAATATCTTCGCTAAGCAATATCAATGGGGAGTAGCTGGCGGAGAGGGTGTCGAGGATATGGCACTAATGGTGAGGACTCATCCGTTATTCGATGACTATTGGGCCCAGAAATACGACGAAGTATCGAACATTAATATCCCACTCTACTTATTGGGATCATTCGGTAATCCGTTCCATGTCTACGGGTCATTCGACACATTTCGGCGGGCGAAATCTACCCGCAAGTGGATGCGAGTCCACTCTCGTTTTGAGTGGTATGAAATGTACGAACCCAAGTCCGTCGATGATTTGCAACGATTTTACGACCGTTATGCCAAGGGAATTATGAATGGCTGGGAGCAAGACACACCCCCGTTGCGCTTATCTCTTCATGGATTTGGAACAGTGCCAAATATTGTTGAAAGGCCGGAAACTGGGTTTCCGCTGCAACGACAAGAGTTGAAAACATACTATCTGGATGCTAACATGGGGAGTTTTAACTCACTTCTTCCGGGCGACGAGACCTCTACGTCTCACGATAGTCGAGGACTGAATGCGTCTTCGGTATGTGCATGCCCATGGCCGAACACATCTCCGAATACTAGGTTTGGCGGCTAATGAATAACCAGAACTTCATTGTTTATTTCAATGAATACACCGAGGTTGCTGGCTATGCGAAAGTGCGGTTATGGATGTCGTGCAAGGAACGGGATGATATGGATGTTGTCATTCAACTACGAAAGATCGACAGCTCCGGGAATCCTTTAACAGGAATTCACTTTCCATGTCCAGTACCGGAAAGCGAGGCACCAGAGTGCGAAACAGCGAAGCTCTATGGGCCCCAGGGATTTCTACGAGCCTCTTCCGCCGTATCTCGTGATGCGTCACGGACTAGTGCTGATGGTCAGGAGGTCTTCTATAAACATGATCGTGAGGAAAAGATTCCACGGGGGAGAATAATTCCCCTGGATATCACACTTTGGCCGATGGGTATGGTTTTCGCGCCGAACGAGGGGCTCATGCTCCGTGTTGCCGGGCATTTTCTAAGTGCCCCTGCTACACCAGCGATGCAGCCGGAGAAACTTGATAGCCAGAACTTGGGACATCATCAAATTCATACTGGTGGGAAATATGATTCTTGTCTTGTGCTTCCTGTGATTGCGGGAAACCGGTCGTGAATCAACGCCTGGCCCAAACCTGCATGCGAGTTTCAGAATCAGTTTCAGAATCAATAAGTCGGCTATTTTGTGTGTTCTTTTTACCCTTAGGCCCTTGTCGGTATTTTACCTATGATAAGTACGGGTACTTAATCAATGAAAATCTCTCTTAGAAATGTTAACTAGCAATGCTTCAAGTTCCGCTGAGCTCCATGGGAACGAGGCCCCGCGGAAGCTTCGTAAACCGACATTGCCTCGAGACTTGACTGTCTTGAATTAGCATAACGCTGTGGCTTCGACCGCTAATATATTTAGCGATAAGGAGTAGCATGATCTTTGATGCTCCAGAATTGATGTACTTCGGTAAGCTTGATAGTCGATTGACACTCTGTTACATTCATTATCCGATGAGAACAAGGAAGGTCTATATTTCATGTATATATATTGGCGCAGGTGACAACTGTGCCTTCTTGGTGAAGCGTTTGACTCCCTGATGTTGTTCGACAAATAGTTTAATTGCTCATCCTGAAATACGTCGAACAAAGTTGCCAAAGAGGTCTTGGTTGGCGAAGACGGTAGTGAAATTCGATCCTGGGTAAGTCCAGAGTCTATTTTACGGTACAAAAACGTCCGGCTGTCTGGATCATCCCTACGGTCTTAACAGACTTTTAGTTGTTGGACTTCACTCGATCCCCGGCTTGGAGCCCGTTCGCACTCTCAAGCGACACGTTAATCCATGCTGCTTGGCAAACCAAAACGTCTCAACGCGCCACGCGGGCTCCTCGGATGCCCATTCAATATCGAAATGTCGCAATAGCTGCGGGATTAGCTTGCCCATCTCCATGATTGAGATATTTTTGCCGATGCAAGTTCTCGAACCGTATCCAAACTGTATTCTGGGATTAGCAGCGTCTAGGTTCAAGAGAGAATCCCAATAGATATTGTAAAGAGAAGAACGGATATGGGCGCCCAGAAACCATATTGGGCTTGTACGGTGGATAGGATTCCCATAATGATTTTCTCCGGCGATGCAGCAAAGACAGCGGGAAAGGCGGCCAGGGATATAATAAACCTAGCATTGCGAAATCACAAGACTTCGATCCTTAAAATATTAGTTCGACGGCTGCTCCCCGCAATTTACATCATGGGTCATGCGGGGAAAGATCGCTCCTCCAGTGCTCGACGCCGTGGGCGTAGTATAAGTTGCGGGATCTACGTGTGAAGATCATAATATAAACTCAGTAGGGTGCCTTGTACTGTTGATATTGTCTTGTGGCACTGGCACGCACTACTCCTGCATTATGGTTAGATCTGTATCTATTGTACTGGATCGGACCAGCTATAACCACCATTGCTATACATTGCATTATTCATTGTTGCCGCCCGCCGTAACCACCTAATAATTAAGGTGGTCCCTATATAAGCTTTACGGATAGGTCTACACTGACGAATGCTTTCCGCGAGAGATATTGCTAGATGGAGTGAATCTATCAAACAATTTCATCTCTTAGGTGCCAGGCAGCAAGGGTTCCAGAATCCACCACTACTTGTGGTCCAAGCGGTAGGTTCATCAGCCCGTGCAGGGGCTGCTTAAATCGAGAGACCTATTTATGTATAAATGCAGGTATTGATGACCACCTCGTCGTAGCTGAGCTTTAAACTGTGGAGTCGGTTATGTGTGCTGATGGGATTACACAGTTTCTGTATTCCCAGGTATATGAATTGGACATGAAGTGGATATCATAGGATTGATATAGCGGAGCTAGAGGTATTCGGCCAGCTCGAGTGGATATCGAGCTAATACAAATCCTGCGTCTCCTCCACCAGGGCCAAAAGCGTCGACGCCAGACTCTGCGAGATCTTCCAGTGACTGATTGTGTTTTCCTCAGACGTATTGCATGGCGCTACAGAAGGGTGCAACGGTCCAGTTCACGGACGATGTTATTTTCGGCGACAAAAAAAGCATGTTTCAAATTGTGGTCTTGCTAAACGGTCTCGATCAACTGGAAACTGCCATGCATGATCTCAAGGGGCTCAACAAAAAGAGCAAGTTCCTATCGCCACACAACACCACCTTCTTCATCCCTCGCACGAGCTACAAGACAGGCGATTTCTATGATGGTCTTTATCAGCCCGTGTACCGAACAGCTACAGCTGATAAATTTGCTCATTCGAAGTTATGTGATTCACGACCAGTTCCTCGGGGCTACGAAGAAACACTTATGCGGAAGAGTGTTTATGGGAAGCGGTACGTGGTGTTAAGACCCGACCGGTTTGTTTTCGCAGTATGTAACACGGAAGCCGGGTTGGCGAAGGCTGCTGCCCGGTTGGTCCAGTTGTTTGAGTCTTAGTGCCGTTCTTCCGCCAACATGGCCGACAAGGTCAAGTCTGTAGTATCATCTCAAGACCTTTTGAAAGTGGGATGCTCTACTTGCATAATATATCATAATATATTTCTTTACTATATCAATAATTCTATAGATCCTACTTGAGGCCGAGCGGGGCCTATTCGAGGGCTCTACTCTCTAAAGCTTCGTGGATGGTTGTTAAGACAGCCCAAGTGGAAACCTATGAGATGTGAAATTCCCCAAGGCTATAAATTAGCCTACGTCCTGTCGAGAAAACTAAGAGACGGGTGAGAGATAAGTAAGAGATAGGTGAGGGAAAACTCAGAGATAAATTCTTTCTTTGAGCCTATCCTAGAAATCATATTAGGCTTAGTTCAGATGTAGCAGAAGTAGTGATAACAGTACCAACCATATTAGGATTCGGAGCTCAACTTGCCCTTCCTTCCCTCCTTAAGTCTTCCTTCCTCCCTTCTTTACTCTTCCTATCTCAGATCCTAGATATCATGACACAGATCTTTCAGATCTTTCAGTGGAAAACTTGGTGTAACCGAGTGAAAGAGTTACTTACAGATCGAAAAGCGAACCACGTTACCCAACAACAGTCCATGAGCGAGGTGGAAAGCCACGTTGAACAGGCTCCTACTACCACTGTGTCAATTGCCGCACGCTCTCTCTCGCTCAAGGACCTCGAAGAGATCTTTCATATCTCTCGCACACCTGACAAACCATCTTGGACCACTCCCACGCACACAATTCTGTTCTCAGATTGCTTTCGTGAGGCTTTCCCCCTAATCTAACCTCCTCTCAGTTTATTCTAGCTAACGTTATTTAGTGCAGTACTTCAATCGCCTCAATAATCTGATCGCTGCCACTGATACCGAAGGAAATGAAGCTGTTACGTGTCTTTGTCTCAATATGCTCCTCGTCGAAGTCTTGGCTATGGTGAAAGAGAACATGGGCATTCCTCCCGCTGGATTACGCCTTCAATTACAAAGTCATGTTCGATGGGGTCCCTTTCAGTGGAATGGACTAGAGCATGAAATCAATGGCTACGCCGACTACAGCCTTTGGTACGGACCTAAAGAAGAGACTTGCGTCAATCTGTGTGTGATTGAGGCCAAATCACCAGAGAGTTTCGGTTTCGGCAAATGTCAGCTCCTGGCCTATTTGGCCATGGTACGCGCCCATCGTATCAAGGAAAACAAGGAAAATTCTACTGTTTACGAAATCGTAACAGATTATGAAACCTTTGATTTTTACGAGCTGTCGCATGAGGGAAAATGGTGCAAGTGGTCTTTGTCTACGACGTCTTCGACGATGCAGCAAATCGCGGATATCATCGCCGAATTCGCTGTTCAAGCTGCCATGCAGTCGAGGGTTCAGTCTCGACAGGTGTCTTCTATGTATTACCAACCAAGATCAACTCGGGCCTCTGGTTCTCGGTTTGGTGATGAAGCAGCGACTTAGTATTTGCGGATGGAGCAGTAGCTTATCCTTAGGTCTCTTCAAGCGCATCGCTACTTATATGAATAAGATTAATTTCTGGATCATATATATGGAATAGCTTCGCATAGCAATCACTTTTGATGTCAGATTGGTCTTTTGTCTCAAGACCGTGTAAGTAGAAACCCATAAGTTACGAACTTGCTCCAGGCTATAATTAGCCTACGTCCTATCGAGAAAGCTAAGAGGCAGGTGAGAGAAAACTAAGACATAAGTAAGAGATAGGTAAGAGATAGGTAAGAGATAGGTAAGAGATAGGTAAGAGAAAGCTAAGAGATAACTGCTTTCTTCGAGCCTACCCTGGAAGTTGATGAGCTGGGTCTAGTGCGCCGTAAATCGGGAAAGCTTTTCTATACTGGTTGGATAAGAATGTAGTTACGAGAGTTGACAACGTATAATTCATTCAATTTCTATGTTTTGAACAGCATTTACTCAAGAGCAATGCACTCGATCTCAACAGGCACACCCTTGGGCAGCTGGTGGACAGCAACGCAGCTACGAGCAGGCTTGTGCACGAAGAACTTCTCGTAGGTGGCGTTCATCTCGGCGAAGTTGGCCATGTCAGTCAGGAAGACCTGGATACGTCAGCACCACAACACTTCTTTCGGTGGTTTTGTCTTTTTTCGGGTAGCTTACGTTGACCTTGACGATCTTGGAAACGCTGGAGCCGGCGGCGTCCAGGATGGCCTTGATGTTGTCGCAGCAGGCCTGGGTCAGCTCGCCGATGTTGCCCTGGACCAGGTTGGCGGAGGCGTCGGCGGGGATCTGGCCGGAGACGAAGATCTGGCCGTTGGCGCGGATGGCCTGGGACTGCGGCGGGTTAGTTGTTATTCTCTGGAATTCGCGTGGTTTGTGTCGGGGATTGTTCATGATTCGGGTAGGATGGTTCTCGTCGGGGATCTATGGTCCCCATCGAGGGTAACTCATAGAGGAAGCTGTAATGGGCTGTAGGGGGAAAACATCTGGATCGGAACGTACGTAAGGGCCAGCAGCTATAGACGCATCTCTGTTAGCAAAGAATCCTCGATGGCGGGAAACGCAGCTCCAGCTCCAGCTCCAGCTCCAGTCGAGTCACTACTTACGGGGGCAAGCAGCCGAGGCAGAGACAATGGACATGTTGGCAGACATGATGTTAGGAACGAATTGAGGACGAGGTAAAGCGACACGGGAATCGAAGGTACGAGCGAGAGCGTGAAGACGAGAAGTAGTGCGCAGCATGGTGGGAAGATGTTATAACGAACTGCCGCCGGGCCCCGCTCTTTGGTGGGGTTCTTTGGGTTTCCCGCGGACACTTACGTCGTCGGGAAAGTAAAGATTAAGGTAATGGAGATGGATACTTGCGGCAATTCAGGTAATAAAATATGGCTAATTGATTCGCTATGGTACATGAAAGCTAGTCGTTTCGTCGTGTTTCGCTTTGCGCCTGGATAATTATCCCAGATGAGGTAACCAAATACGGGGGTAGTACGATGTTAAGATTTGCCCAATTGTCCCAGTTGTTGCATCAGGCTGGCCGTCTGCTCGGCTGAGTATCCAAAGAAGACGGGGCCGTTGAAAGTGACATGACTTGGGAGGGAATTGACGTCGGGCTTCGTCGTGTCTGCCATGTGAGGGCCAGCATCGCCCGTCTCACCTGGGGCAATCTTTTCATCCTTGGTCCAGTCATATGGTGATTGAGATTTGTTACCGTTGCCCCAGTTAGTCCAGGGCGAGTCGAGGTTTGGTGTGAGTTTGCGCTCAGATTCGGGTTCAACTGCGGGTTCTGGCTTTGGGGCATCGTGCCCGAACGGACAACGGCCGGCCGGTTTGGCTGGGGTCTCCGCCGGTGACTTCACAGTTATGTCGGCGTGGTTGGCATCCGTACGTATGGGGATGGATGCCGATCCGGAGAAGGGTACTGAGGCGGGGGGTTGTTGGGTGAGAGGGACGGGGATACCCCAAGGCCTGCTCGGGGATTCACCCACTCGAACTTCACGAAGCGGACGGTCGAAGCGACTCTCCCGGTTGTCCTCGTCGTTCGGTCCAGGTGTTTCTGGGTCCACGTTTTCGGCCCATTTCTCGACCCGCTCTGTTGGGGCGGATGGTGCGGATTTACCCTCGCCCTCGTCCTCACCCTCGACCTCGCCGTCACCGTTCGTCTGACGTGGCGGCAGGAAGGCCTGGTGTTTGGCGGAAAGACCACTGATCATATTGATCAGACCTCCGTACTTGGCGTCCAGCTGGCGCATGTTCTGGGGATCTCTCTGGTATCGCTTCACGCAGATAGCATGGCTCCGGGGGATTTCATGCTTGTGTTTTTCAACGTATTCCGCAATCTCCTCCGGCGAGTGTTTGTCCAGGTATCGAATCGGGCAGCGAGAAACGGGACACCGGCCTGACGAGTTGACAGATGGTTGGGCAGACGGTGTAGTACTCGAGCGTCGCTCATCCTGCTCAGCCTTGATGGGGTCCAGATCATTGTGTCCACAGCTATCGACTCGGATCTTGGGTCCATCCATCCCCCCACTCCGCTCGCTTCCTGGGAGCGGCGAGGTTGGTTTGGAAAAGGGACAGTGCAGGTTACCCTGAGTGCCATTTGTAGTAAAGTCCTGCTCCAGCGAAGGGTCCGGGCCGCGTGCAAGCATGCAGGAGTTGACGGAGGATATTTGGGACAGGCCATCTTGGGACCGAAGCAATGCCTTGTAGCCCTTGACTCCGTCCACGATGGCCCGAGTGGCATTTTCGTCTACATTTTGGTGTGAAACGAGCGTCTTGATTACTTCCATTGAATTCAGCGACTGTTCTTCGACGCGCGGCTTGTGCGCAAGGCCTAGACACAATTCTTTCTGTTGATCTAGTA
This sequence comes from Penicillium sp. S103-07, assembly GCA_037042055.1. Taxonomy (NCBI): domain Eukaryota; kingdom Fungi; phylum Ascomycota; class Eurotiomycetes; order Eurotiales; family Aspergillaceae; genus Penicillium; species Penicillium sp. S103-07. The sequence continues at coordinate 239,504 of JAXQJQ010000033.1, forward strand.
ACCTTTGTTGCACCTCCATCGCATGCGGTCTATCTTGGGGAGGCACCAGCCTGTTTGCGTTGGTGTACTGAAGAGAATGCGAGTTAGCATCCACGTGTGATCCAGATGTCAAGCCAAGTGAAAGGAAAATCTCAATCAGATAATACATGTTAATCCGTCACCGCCACAAATATGTGACTACTGATCTAGAGCTAATCAAAAGTTTCTCATCATTTGAGATGGGGAGGGGAAAGGTGCCAAAGATAACGAGACAGAAAGGGGTATTTACCTGTTTGAAGACCTCCTCGGTATGTTGCTTCAGTTCATTGTGTCTGTGGGTAAGCCGATAGAGGGTTAGTAGGAGGGCATCGAAAGCTTTGCCCACGGCCTGCAGCTGGTCCAGATGCGGATCCAGCTGCGTCTCCTCGGCGAGCGGAGCTGGCGACATGTCGCTGTATAGCAGAAATAATTACAAAATGATGAAGAGCTTCATTTGGCATCAAGAGAGCTCGACTCCATGGGATGGCGCGAGGGCCGAAGGAAAGATGAGGAGAGAAAGAGAAAGAGGAGCAGACATTTTAAGCTGCCTCCTGATGGGGCGGTTTCGGAAAAACAATAAGCGAGATGGCCCGTGCCGTGTCACGTGTATGCCAGATTGGGAATACCCGGGTTCCGGTCCAGTTATGCTTCATGTAGCTGCCCTGGATGATCTACAAGTGAGTAATTATATGCGGTGGTGCTGCCATTCTGGGTTTCCGCGCTGCACGGCATGTAACTGCTGCGGCTGTCCTGCACCATTGGTGGAAATTTTGATTCCGAGCAGCCTTCTCAACAATATATATTTCTACAAAGACTCGACCTAGTCATGCCTCGGGCTAATTTGGCATATTCAATCTGGACCTGAGTGGATATTCAGTAAGAGAATCGTCGAAAGAAATGCCGATTATGACGAAAATGAATCAATTCGAGATTGCCGACAACTTTATCTCGGACCGATCGGGGAGCTTTGTTATTTAAATCTAGCCCGCATAATCGATCCGATCGGAATTGCGATCATTTTCTTTGATAACTCCAACTCTGGCAAACCCTACCACCAAGCCCTGCCGGGCTAGCTCAATCGGTAGAGCGTGAGACTCTTAATCTCAAGGTTGCGGGTTCGACCCCCGCGTTCGGCTATTCCTAAAAATAACCTGAGATATTTCTTTTTTCTTTTTTTTGCACCGGATCGGACCTCTTTATCTTTCCTTTCGTGCCCGTGATAAATAGACTCAGACCGAGATAGATAGGGTACAAAGGTACCCAATTACCCCTCATTTGTACGACCGGAGCGAGATTACCCCTCCATGTCCTGCAGAACAGACTTCCTTGTCGACGCCGTCAACGGCCCCTCCAGTAGAACCCCTCACTAGTGCTGCATATCTGCATCAGATTACTGGAATGGTCGCAGTGACCAGTTTCAAAACAGAGATACACTGCTCTTCACAGTCCGTGATTCGCCGCCACCGTCTTTGTCTGTAAGATGTGTCAACCCTGCAGGAGTCGACGCCCACCTCAATGGTCCATGGTCTGTCTGATGGTCTGATGGTCTGAGATGGTCTTAGACCGACCATCGCAGGGTTTTTATTCGATCGGTCTGGATTCCACACCGGGTTTTGGACATGAGTCACTGGAAAGTTCGAGGCTGCACAGTAACGCAAGAGAACAGAACCTGGTGCGTACGTGATTCGCAGATCAGTTACTTGTAGGAATCATCGGTGCGCTGCACCAAGCGCCGAGGCCCGCAGCGGGACGTCTCGCCAGCCAGACACACGGCCACCTGTCGTTAGCTGCATGTGCAGATTCTAGAAACGCGAATTGCGTGACGGTCTAGAAATTTACATACCGATTGACTCTAGGTACCTGATACCTCGTACTTGTACTTGATTTCTGGCCCCATCGATCTGCATTGACCGCGAATGCCTGACCGCTCCTATCTCGTTGTATTGTATGCCTTCATCTTATCATGCCCAGCCCACGGTCTGTAATAGACTCGAGTCGACTCGAGTCGACTCTAGTAGTAGAGGGACGATACATTGAGATTTAACGATCCGGGACTTCCTACTGTAGGCAACGTAGGTTCAAAAACGGAGGGGCGAACTTATCTGCTTATCAGCGCTTGTCCCGGAGACCCGTAATTTTACCTACTAAATTTCATTTTTTATTTTTTAAACCTTTCGTCTTTTTATTCCCCCTCCTCCTCGCTCTCTTCCTCTCTTTTTTCTCATCATGTCCCAATCCACCGCCCAGGATGCCTCCGCCCAAGTCGCCGGACACTCCTCCTCCCATCCCACCACCGCCGCCGAACTCGCCAGTCTTAAGGTAAAGCTGCGCGGCGCTCTTCGCCAGTTCCCGGACTTCCCCTCTCCGGGCATCCTTTTCGAGGATATCCTGCCGATCTTCGCCGACCCTTCCCTGCACGAGGCTCTTATCCGTTCCCTCGAGCTGCAAATCCTCGAGGCCTACGGTGGCCAGAAGCCTGATGTTATCGTCGGTCTTGAGGCCCGCGGCTTCCTGATCGGCCCTAGTCTGGCCCTGCGCCTCGGCGCCAGCTTTGTCCCCGTGCGCAAGCAGGGCAAACTGCCCGGTCCCTGTGAGACTCAGGCCTATGAGAAGGAGTATGGCCGGGATTTCTTCCAGATGCAGTCCGATTCCATCAAGCCCGGTCAGAAGGTTATCATCGTCGACGACATCATTGCCACTGGTACGTGAGATCTAGTTTCTCGGCAAGATGAATCGCTAACGATGGACGTAGGTGGTTCCGCTCTTGCTGGCGCCCAGATGATCCAGAAGATGGGCGGCAACCTGCTGAGCTTCATTTTCATCCTCGAGCTCGAGTTCCTCCACGGCCGCGACAAGCTCCCCGCTCCCGTCTACACTCTCCTCTCCGGCCAGGCCTAATTGCGTTCAACTGGCACACCGTGAACGTCTGACCCGCGATCACCGATATCGGTCCACTTTCGACGACACCCTCAAAAGTTTACTCGCGCAGTGGGGTCGAACAGCCCACCCTGCACCCGGATACAGCCGCTCCCGAACCAGACCGAGTCGATCCGACTCCGACGTGCAGCTTGGTTTTGTGTGTTCATATTGCCTCCCCGCTGTGCGCAGGAGTAGAGCCGGGCTCTCACCCACTTAATGAAAATCTTCTTCCTACTTATAGACAGATACCTCGAATTGTTTGTTGTCTTATGTTGATAGCTTGGCTAATACCAACTCCTTGCTATGAATCCTAGACCCGTGTCTTAACCGGGCGTCATCCAGCGATGCCTCGGTACATATTGCTCCTTTTTCAAGCTTTTGAATCTTTAGCTCTTTAGCGTCTAGTCTGAGATCTATATCATGCAAACCCTATTGCTTAGGGATAAAGCGCCTCAGAACCTCTTCCAGCCAATGCCCGGGAACTCCAAGTGCCTCCGACTCCCGAATAGCTCGGTTCATCCGAGGGATATACTCCGCCTTGGGAGAATCGAGAATCACTCGCTCCTCATCCACGTACACGAGTGTTGGCACCAGACCTCCCTTCTCCGTCTTCAGCGGATGATCGTCTCCGCCGATCCACTCAACAATCTCCGCTGGGAGATACCACTTATTGTAATCCCCTTCCCCTTGCTCCCTGGGCCGTATGTCAAGCCCCAGCTTATCCCCATCTGCGTCGTCTGCTTGGTTGTCTACGCCTTCATACCCATCCAGAATGAACTCGTCACCTGGGTCCATCTCGTACAGAATACCGTAGACTGCGTCTTCTTTCCCGGATATAGGGATCTTGCGCGCGATATCCCCATCTTGAGCCCCCACGCGCATCCGAGGTGGTGGAAGGACATTGGCGTACCCCGCTTCGCAGATAAGCCAGCGCCATTTGGGCAAGATGGCGATAGCGAGCGGTTTGCTGGATAGGCACGGGTTGATAGTGCAGCGCTTTTTCATCTGTGTTGGGGATAGGTTGGACCCGTAGGCGAAGTACAGGTGCCGTTTGACCTGGGGCTCTGGCTCCGGAGCGACAGGTTGCCCTGTGCTTGGGTCATGGCAGGCTGCTCGTGAGACCGGGAATGGTGTTTCTGATGGCGTGTTGAGGGCGATAGTGATATGCATGTTGGGGTTGAGTGAATGCGTGCGGGGAAGTGTGTGCACCCGTGGGTAAAAGTATATTGAAGTGAGGGTTTTCGGTTGCGCAGGTCGGGAAGAATGCGAGGGCGAGGATCTGACTTTGCTGGGTGATTAAAGGATCGACTTGTCCAATGTCCCTCGGGGTATGAAATAGGAAGTTGGGAGTTACGAATATCCGATGTCGACATCGGTCCCCGCGCCGTGACTCAGCCCTGCGACTTGCCGCAAAATGCCTTGAATTCGAGAATTGGAGGATACAAAGATCTAACCCGATATGATACATTCATTAACTACATACACGCGAAACATAGTATAAGTGTTGAATTTCTCATCCAGTCGTATAAAAGTGCAGGGATATTACGAGACATGCGCGGTATCAGAACCTTCAATCGCTGGAAATAAAAAGCATAATGCAACAAAAGAGACTCGATTCAACGCTTGGGAATTATCCCGCTCATCCGGCTTCCTGCACCGGCCATCAGACTCTGCTTTACAATGGCATCTGCGGCGGCAGCTGCCGCCAGTCTTTCCTTCTGACGACTGCGATCGCGCAGATAACCGGTTGCCTCGGGCCGCATGCGTAGAATGCGTAGGATCATGTCGTCGTTAGGCTGGGCTTGTTGTTCTCTGCGCTTCTCCTCCTTCGCCTTCTTCATGGTTCCTAGATTGCGGGACACCATGATGCTCTTGGCGCGCCGGGCTGTGGGGACGCCTAGTCCGCCGTGACCCGACCCAGTGGCACCGAGATGTGCGGGTGCAGAGATGCGATTGCGATTGGCTTGTTGGTGGCTGACAGTCGCAGAGGCCATTCGCTCAGAGGTGCGGATCAGGTTATCCGTGGGTTCAAAGTAGAAGAAATTCAAAGTCTGAATCTCGTGGTACTTGGTGGATTTCAGAATGTCGATGGGGACACCCCCTGCTTCACCAGTTTCATCATCAATTGCGTGGAAAAAGTTGAGAAGTAATACAAGCCAGCGTGAAACAATATCCACTTCTTGCATTGTCAGGGGCTTTTGGTGCGACGGCTTGTCCGAGAGAGGTGGAACGAGTAGGCCCTCAATAGTAGCAAGAACCTCCTTCCACAGACGCGCCATCACCATTCTCATGGCTTCACCGGTAAGTGTCTTGTTCATAATGGCAAAGTTGTCATTGAAGTAGTTGAACAGTGGATCTAATGCGTTCTCAATGTCTTCCTGTTTAGGTCCAGTGGCGACCTGTGGTTGGCCTCGGTTCCTGTTCAGGAAGTTGGAAACGGTCGAGATGCTGAGCCCCCGAGAGAGCAAGGATTTAAGCGTTCGGCGCGACAAACAGTGGCTGATGTATGCGGAAAGCTAACAATGAAAGATTAGTAAAAAATTACTGGACAGTTGCGAATGGGGTTTGCAAACCTTCTCAGTGATTTTCCGCGTCATATCTCTCTCTGTCCGCTTCAGGGTACGGAAAGCCTTGCCGAAATAGAACTGGATGTCGTCGCGCTCGCCTTCCATGCTGACACGCAGAAGAAGCCGTCCTTGAGTGTCAAGATCGAGCCAGTACTCCCTAGGCAAGAAATCGCTGAAGTGGACCGGGTCGAGTTTGATCGAGGTTCGACCGACATAATCGTGGTCGCCCACCGCATCCCAGTCCCAGATTGTAGCGATGATGTTTAGCGGGCCCTGTGTCGTGATGTCCACTGCATCTTCCCAACGGGGGTTGAGATTGTTGTAGATGATACGTGTCTTTGCAATCCGTTTTTGATATTCGTCGGTTAAGACGACGTACGGGTCACTGCCGCCATTCATATCACACGCCTTCAGGTCTTCGGCCTCCACGACCTTGATCGTGAAGACATAGGTGGTGGATTTCCGCACCTTCTTCAGTTGCGGAGGAGTGTTCTTCGCGATGACATCTGCGCACCCATCCACATTGATGTCACTTTCGAGTCTGTCCAATTGCGCAAGAGCATACTCGATGTTGTTCAACTTGACCAAAGACTATTTCTTAAATTAGCAATGCAAAGTGACCAGATCCATAGTTAACACAAACCTCCGAGGAGAACTGGAAGGGCTCGATCTTGTCCTTGTTCGTCCACGTATCTTTGGCGAATTGCATCAGCTTCTCCTGAGTAGTTTGGTTCAGTGCTGCCTCTTGCTCCGGTGTAAGGCGATCCAATTCCCGAGCAAACATCTGCTCCAATGATTCACAGTACTTTGCCACACCTTTGCCGATCGAGTTGGACAGAGCCGTCATGAACTTCGCATATTGAAGATCATCGTCCCACTCGAGCTGCACAAGATTTTCCACCACCTGGTTGAATGATCGGAAAATATCAATCACTGACACACTGTGGCGATTTTCTTCTGGAGCTATGTCGGTTGGTTCATTTGCGCGGACGCGGAAGGCATCCTGCCTGATGGCTTGATTTACCCATTCCATGACGCTCTGGTCTGTCAGACGGAGCCATCGCCAGACAAATTCTTCCAGTAAGCTCTCCACGTGGAATGGGAAAGGAGTTCTGGGATCAGTCAGTCGAATATCAAAATGTGAAGGGGCCTTATAATGGTTCATACTCAGGTATTGTTTTCACAAAGAGAGTCCTGATTTCAGCAAGCTTTCGGTACAAATCGAAACCATCCTCGATGTCAATCTCTTCACCCATGGATTTGGCCTGATCAATGATTCGGATGATCATTTCATGCGCATCTTCAGCAAACATGGGAAGAACATTGAGACAAAGAGTGGTGTAGGGATTGACACTATCCATTGTTAGTCCCGACTAAAACCACGGAAATACTGCAATAACCTACCCCATGATCTCCGGGTTGTTCCTGTACCGCTTTTGAATCTTCTGTGCAAGTTTCGAGATTGCATCACCCAGTTGGATGACATTGTCCACTTGCCAAGATTCCTGATCGATGGGAATTAATTGACCAAGAAGACTCTGGTACTTCTCAGTCGCCTTTTGAGCAAGGCCGTCCTGCACATATGAGCCGAATCGATCGATGTCCTCCGGATCTTCTGTATAGTTCGGGTCCATCTGGACGTGATTCTCCAGAACGTACATGACAGGACCAATGGGCCGTGGCTTTGTCTCAAAGCAGTCCATCATTACATCATAGAGTTCTCGTAATAACGCCTCGTGAATCTTGGAAAGAAGCTGCTGCATCATCTGAAGATCATGCACGGTCCATTTGCGCCTGTCAAAGACGGAGGATGCTATGAAGCTGCTTCGTTTTGATCGGTTCTCGCTGGGCGGTGATTCCTTTACAAAGGTAAAGGCAGAATCCAGAGTATTGAGATCAATCTCGTTGTCCACAAACTTGGATTGAACGACGTCGAGGAAGAGCACAATGCGGGAGAAGTTGGGAATCCGCCAGCGGAGACAAATCTCATTAAGCATTTCAGTGGACTGTTTCGAAAGCAACTTCAGCGATGGCGCCTCGGATGTAGCCTGAGTGGCTTCGATTTCTCGATCGCGAATATCATGGGCCAAGGTCTGGGACAGGATGAATCTGTAAATGGACCGGGGATCGGATGGAATGAAGGTGTACGTGTCCGACTCGTCCGAGTCACCATCAGCTCCTCCCAAAGAAAGAGAGCTGAGATCGACAGGTGAGTCAATGACATAGGATGCTCTGTCCGTACGGCCAGAAGATGTCCTTGATAAGTCCTCGTCGTGAGAAGCTGGATTAAATTGTGGGAGAGATCCTGGCGTGCTCTTTGCAAGCTCTGGATTAGATTGCACAATTGCAAGCATCATCTGCGAGAGATCGGGCCCTTCGCTTTTCTTCCAGGTTTCATAAGCATCGTCTGTTTCAAAGTCCTCTCTTGACAATGTCTTGCGGGTTTGAAGGTTAAGATGGGCCTGATATGTCTTGAGATCCTGCAGCGCTGCCTTCTCGGTCCAAACGGACTTGTGTTTATCAATATCGGATTGAGCCTGGGACAGTGTCATTCCGAAGACCTTGGCCACGTGCTGCACAAGAGGCATGTCTTTGACATCGTAGCTTAATGGTGCCACAACCTCTGTTGTTGATGCCATGCCATTCACTTCCATCAAATCCTGATCCTGCGAGAGAAGCTTGTTCTCCAGTACTGACAGTCGGTTTGCTAGCTCGGGGCGGTCCTTGGCCCAGTCATTGCTCTTCAGAATCAGTGCAAGAAGACGCACGAAAAGAGCAACATGCCGGTCCACCATAAGCTTCCAGCCATCGTCGTCGTGTTCCTTGCCCTTGCTAAGCTCCTTGATGGCGTTCGAGTAGAAGATAAGGACCAGATCTTCGGCGCGCCGGTCTTTTTCCATGCGCTTGCGGAATGAGTCTTCCTTCAGGACATTGAGAAAGACGGCGAACGTGCGCACCACCAAGTGATCCTGGTATTCCTTTCTCTTTTCTTTGCCCATCAACACCCCCGTCAAGCGTTTTTCCAGCTCGGACAAGAAGCCATGCGGAATCCTCGTGCTCTTGGAGTCCCTGACTAGCGAAAAGTCACTCATTAAATCATGGATCGACGTAGACGCCCGCTTCGGGCGCGCGGGCGCGGCGGGCGCATTTTGGATGCGACGCGAACGAGGATGCAAAAGGTAGGAGAGGTAGGCTACGCGGAGGGCATGGCTGCAGGCGACGTTGGCGTTGAGGGGACGGCGCCGGGAGACAGAGGAGTTGCGCGAATGGCGCCCTTCATTCTGGATGCTATTGATCCGTCGGTTGACTCCTCGGGACTGACTGGATGCTGTCGACATGGGGCGCTCGGGGGGTGCGTGAACGATTCGAAGGGACAGCAAGACTGCGGGACCATGGATGGTGAAAGCAGACCACCGTGGTGGAAGAAGCCTTGAACGTTTTCGTTCCCTGGTGTCTCAGAAAAGGTGGGAACACCTTGGCAGAACTTAGGGGCAGGAGGGGAGGAAAATGTCGCGAATGTTTATGGAGAAGAAAGGAGGGGGAGAGAGATGAAACCCCAACAAGCTCCCGAACCAACTGACGTAGGCGCCCGCACCGTAAACAATGCACCTTGAGCCATGAACCAGCACTTGATTCGTTCTGAAAGTCCAGACCAGTCGTGCTCCTGGGGCAACTCTGTTCTCTCCCTTGGGCGCTATACCGAGGTCATGCAAGGGTGCATCATATAACAGGGGTACGGCGATGATATTGTGGGCTACTTTCAAAAATAGTAGATATCCTACTGCTTCGACATATTCAACGACACGTGTAAGTAGGTACCTTGAAAAGAAATATAAAGATGTCCAGAAAGGCGTTTTAAAGGACGGGGTTCAAAGAAATGTCTAAGAGGTTTAGAAGGAATGAGAAAGAGAACAAGGTGTTTTGGCCCACTTACAATATCTCCTGGGACCCCCTGTATGTATTCTTACGAACGCTGCGAGCAGCGCGTACAATTCTGGTTGATGAAATTGGTCTCTGGTCTCTGGTCTCTGGTCCCTTTGAATTGTCCTAGCTCTTCTACGGATGCTGCAACGATGTCTCATGCTGCTGCACGAGGGAAGCGACGGCGCCAGTTCTCTAATGGTTGGAATGTTGTCAAATGGAATGAAATTGGGTTGGATTGTGGTCGGAGTTCTTTTCTCGGACTGATTTAGCATGTGTCGAAGAGCCAGAAACACTTTCTCGGCCAATCGACCATCAGACCTTCAAGGGACGCCGCATATAGGAAACAATTCGTACTGGTATTTACACACAACAAAAAGAAAGGCAGATGTGAATCACCACTTGTCCTCACCAGACTTGCGAGCCTAGGCAGAATACGTTAGTGCTGGAGTTCAATAGCGAAAGGTTCAAGAGTGGATGTATGATAAGCGTACCGTCACGGCGTGAGGTCCTCCGAGCTCCTTCTCCAGACCATCAGCATAGGTCTTAGGAGCACTGGGCTTGTCAGGGTAGTAGAGGCTGACAACGCCGCAAAGGCCCAGGAAGGTAACGACAAAGGCTCCCAGGTGGAAGAGGCCCTTGCGGGAGGAAACGTGGGTATATTGTTCGGGACTAAAGACACCGAGGACCTCGTTGTCTTCGTGGACCGGCTCGCCGAAGTTTCGCTTCTCTTGCGCATCCCACCAGCCGCCGTAGGGATCTCTGAAAGATCGCTTCACGCGGGGAGGGTTCTGGTAGTCGCCATTCTGTCACACACACAGTTAGAATACCGTCATTGCCCCATCAGAGCGATGGCACGGCGGCCATATTGACGTCGTACCTGAAGAGGGTCTTCGATTTCGGCAGCACGGAGGGCCGCGACTTGGGAGAAGGATGCGCGGGGGGCAATAGCGTGGCGGGCAGCAACCTGGGGCAACCGCCGGGCCAAGATCCGTTGGGACAGCATCTGCAATTGGGAGTCAGTAACACTGAAAATAGCAGGGCCAGATCGGTCATGGCCAACTGGAATACGTACTGCTCTGCCAAAAGACCGGAGAAATCAAGGGACGGTGGGTGGCAGGAGGGATTGAGGTGAAGTGACAGGGTTTCGATGATGGAAACGGAGGTTTGCGGCATGGCGGCCTGAGGCATCAGCAGGCATTCAGGCGCGGCGCGCTTACAAGTCCAGTGTCCTTCCCTGACGAGAAAAAACCATCATCACGCATTACCCCATCCCGTCCGTTTTTCCGTCCCCATCCACGCCACCGTGCCGATAAGCATGCCAAACTTCTGGTGGCAACTTGAATCGATCATATCTATCCGTTGATGCCCAAATCGCCTACTCCAACCGCGTCATCGTTGCGATAACTGGGGTCAGCTACACAAAGGGCCCCTGTCGTCTGCGGCTTAAGCCATGCAAAACGGCAGCCCCAACGGCGCATCACCCGAAGATGAACCCCTAACACCGGTCCCTGATTCTCCACGTCGCGAAGATTCGGCCTTGCAAAATCCGCCCGATTCTGGCCTCTACGACTCGATCCCTTCCGAGCCGAAAGACGAGCCGAAAGATGACGAAGCTACACGCGATCTAGATGGCCCTCCGTCGAAGAAGCGGAGGCTCACAGACACGGTTCCATCGCGTCGCTCTACTCCTCGACAACCCTCGCCGCCATGGAAGAAGCCTGGGATAGAAGGACCAACCTCATTCGTGGTTGAGGGTCGACGTCGATCAGGGCGGCAGAACGCGCTCCCTCTGGATCTACAGCCTCAATCCGACAAGCGACACACACGCGCGGCGCAACAAACGTACGTGACCAAAAACTTTCGCGGCCCGAAACCTGCCACGTCCTCACCATTGGCTGTGACGCAGTCGCGTGCCGATATCAACGGGAAGCTTGGTGGCAAAACAGCTGTTAATGGGTCACCTCGGACCGGTCCCACCAAGGGCGTGGCCAGCAAACAACAAAAGATCTCGCAATCACCAGCGCCTAGACCGACGCACGCGCGAGCGGGATCTCGGAGCTCCGGTACCTCGCATCGCCCTCGTCCCAGTCTGAACGGAACCAGTCCACGCCAGCTTCGCGATCGTCCATCCCTTTCGAATACCTCCCCTACGGCTGTCGGCGGCTTGAATGAAACCGATGGAAATGTTGAGGAGGTGGAAGGTTCACAAGTTGTCCCGCGGATCCGAATCAAAGTGAAGAAGCCGATTCTTCCAATCCGGCATCCAGGACACGTGTCTGGCAAGAAATATGGGTCTTTCAGAGAATGGTTGGACCACGAGGATGCTCCAAACTTGCTGTCATCGGAAGAAGCTTTGGAGGAGGCCCAGCGGCGTCGTGAAGTCTTGAATGCAGTTGAGCCTGGTGGCCCATTGAGCGAGGAGGTTTGTTCGGCATATATTACAGACCAGCAGGAGGAACCCCCGCCTCAGTATTCGCATCAGGACCATCTGGTGAACCATGCATTATACTTTCAGAAGCTTCTGGAGAAGGAACAAAAGCGCCATCGGCAAACAGCTAAGCTATTTGCGCAATGGTGTGCCGACGCTTATCGAAAACGCCATAAGAACCCGGAGGACATTCTTCGTGAGCAGCAAGAGGAAGTCCGTGGGAAGCGCAAGCAGCTGGGCAAGGATCTTCAGAAAATGTTTGATTTAGCACGCGCAGAAATTGACCGCGCCCGCCTGGCCCGTTGGGAAGAGGAGCGCAAGGTACAGGACCAGCAGGCTCTTGACCGGGCCATTAGGAAGTCCACGATGCTTTTCGAGAAGCGCCGATCCGAGATCCTAGGCGAGGTTCCCAGCGATGCTGCAGCTACGAGCGATGATGAAGGCGATGTGGACTCTGCATCAGATTCTTCCGGGGAAGATGATGAGAGCAACATGTCCGACTCGGAAGCTGAATCTGACGATGAAGCCAATGTCGATGCTGACGCTTCTTTAACTGCCGAGGAGCTTCGATTGAAGTACGCGAATCTACCCGTCGAGGATCTAGACCAGATGTCCGTGACTTCAGGAGCCACAGATCCAAATGCAAGTGAAGCCGTGCCAGACGAAGCTGATTCCCATGCGGTGTCCGGGGATGCTCAGTTAGAGGACGTCGATTCTGTGTTGATGGATGATAGCGATGAGTCTACCGACATGGATGATGATATGGGTGATAGTGACGATGATGAAGAAGGATCGAGCGAGGAGGAATCGGAGGAAGAAGGTGGTGGATCTGGCTTGCTTGGCTTCTTTTCGTCCAAAGATGCTGCTAAGCCTGAAGGCAAAGGGGAAGAGGAGGACGACGAAACCTTCGATGTCGACAAGTACCAAGAAGTCAAATCATCCGAAGCTGAGGAGATCGGTGTCGAGGATCCCGACGAGGTCTCCCTTGTTCCTAATGGGATGACACCCGGCGATGGAACCTCAGCGGAAGGCACACCTTTAGAAATTGTCAAGGCCTTCGAAGAAACTCCTGCTGCCACCGACGATGCATCCATGATCGACACCCCTATTGAGGACGCGCCTGTGGAGCCCACTGCTCTTTCTGAAGCCATGGAGCCTACTGAGGAAGTTGCCCAGTCGGAGCCTGTTGATGTCGAGTCTATGCATGACATCCGACCCAGTGGAGAGGTATCCAGCGAGGCCTCTCCTGGAACCTTCGCCACCAAACCATCTGAACCCGAATCTGTCTCCTCGTACGAGCCTGCAATCGAAAAGGCACTGCAGACCAGTCATTCTCCTGCCCCCGGCTTAAAGACCCCAATTCCGCATCTCCTGCGCGGTACTTTGCGTGAGTACCAACATTATGGTCTGGATTGGTTGGCTGGCCTCTATCACAACCATATCAATGGCATCCTGGCAGATGAGATGGGTCTTGGTAAAACCATCCAAACCATTGCCCTGCTCGCACATCTTGCTGTGGACCATGGTGTCTGGGGTCCCCATCTGGTTGTTGTCCCCACCAGTGTCATGCTCAACTGGGAGATGGAGTTTAAGAAATGGTGCCCGGGTTTCAAAATCATGACGTATTACGGCAATCAAGAGGAGCGGAAGTTGAAGCGAAAGGGCTGGACCGATGACAACGCATGGAACGTGCTGATCACTTCGTACCAACTGGTTCTGCAGGACCAGCAGTCTTTGAAGCGAAAAGACTGGCATTACATGGTTCTGGATGAAGCGCATAACATCAAGAACTTCCGGTCGCAGAGATGGCAGGCTCTTCTCACGTTCAAGACTCGTGCCAGGCTGCTTCTAACAGGTACACCTCTTCAGAACAATTTGACTGAATTGTGGTCTCTCCTGTTCTTCCTGATGCCCTCCGATGGCCCTGGTACCGGTGTCGAAGGGTTCGCGGATTTGAGGGACTTTTCTGAGTGGTTCCGGCGGCCGGTAGAGCAAATTCTCGAGCATGGAAGGGAGACAATGGACGATGAAGCCAAGCAGGTGGTCACCAAGCTACACACTGTTCTCCGTCCCTATCTTTTGCGTCGACTGAAGGCCGATGTCGAGAAACAGATGCCCGGCAAGTACGAGCATGTCGTTTACTGTCGACTCTCCAAGCGCCAGCGCTTCCTTTACGATGGTTTCATGTCGATGGCCCAGACGAAAGAGACCCTTGCCTCTGGCAACTTCCTCTCTATCATCCACTGCCTCATGCAGCTCCGCAAAGTCTGCAACCACCCCGATCTCTTCGAAACGAGACCTATCTCCACCTCCTTTGCAATGCCCCGGTCCGTGGCTCTTGAATACGAAGTGAAGGAGAGCCTTGTCCGGCGTCGGTTGCTGTTTGACCACCCTCTTACCAAGGTTGACCTCGATTTCCTCAACCTGGCTCCCGTGTCCAGGGAGGATATCTCGCGACGATTGGCCGATGACGGTATCCGTCTCATGGCATTTGGACCGTTCAAAGCCCTTCGTGAACGTCAATACCAGCGAACCAACTGGAAGATGGAGTTTGACGGGTCCAGCATGGAGAACATCCTGGAGTCCCTGGAAAACGCCTCCCGGAAGAGAAGAATGGCCGAACTGGAGCGATGTCTTTACTTTGAGTCCAAACGCCACGGTCGCCGGCCTGTGTACGGCAGCAGCTTGATCGAATTCCTAAGAGCTGGGACCAAGGAGCACGCCCTCGCCAATGCCCCCTTGAGGAAACGCAACATGGCCGACTGGCTATCGAGTCGGTCGTCAGTCCTTGCGTCGATGATCCTGACCGTTGAGGAACGTTCCCGCGATATGGATGGCTACGTGCAGCACTTTGCCTGCGTCACGCCTGCTGTCGTCGCCGCTGGAATGACAGAGGCTGCGTTGACACCTGTTGAGACACGGCTATTGACCAACACCTCCAAAGACCAGCCCTACGATCCCTTCCATGAAGCGCGGATGCGCTTGTCTATCGCGTTCCCGGACAAGAGATTGCTACAATACGACTGTGGCAAACTGCAGCGCCTGGACAAGTTGCTACGGGACCTCAAAGCGGGCGGCCATCGAGCCCTGATCTTCACACAGATGACGAAGATGCTCGATATCCTGGAGCAGTTCCTCAACATCCACGGACACCGCTACCTACGTCTCGACGGAACTACAAAGGTCGAGTCGCGACAGATGTTGACCGAGCGTTTCAACAGCGACCCTCGTATCCTAGCCTTCATCCTGTCCAGTCGATCTGGCGGTCTTGGTATCAACCTCACGGGCGCCGACACCGTCATCTTCTATGATCTGGACTGGAATCCCGCCATGGACAAGCAGTGTCAAGACCGTTGCCACCGTATCGGGCAAACCCGCGACGTCCACATCTACCGCTTCGTTTCCGAATATACCATCGAGTCCAACATCCTCCGCAAGGCCAATCAGAAACGCATGCTGGATGACGTGATTATTCAGGAGGGTGAGTTCACCACGGATTACTTCACCAAGCTGGACACGCAGGGCTTGGTCGAGAGTGACGAGCGAGACGGCCACGACGAAGCCAGCGCAGCCATGGATCGGGTCCTCGGTAACCGGGTCACAACCGGGACCCGTGCCTTCGAGCAGGCCGAGGACAAGGAGGATATCGATGCGGCCAAAAATGCGCAGAAGGAGCTCGAACATGCCGACGATGGCGACTTTGAGGACCGCAGTGCTTCACATGGCACGCCCGCCCAAGTCGGCACCCCACTGGCCGGGGCCGACGATGGTACGCTCCCCATTGGCATCGATAGTGAGCCCCAGCCTAGTCACATCGATGACTACCTGCTTCGTTTCATGGAGTGGAACATGCGAGACGAGCCCCTGGTGCTACCCCGAGACAAGAGCAAGAAGAAGTCCAAGAAGGGCAAGGAGCATCACCTCAAACGCCGCCGCTGATATCATCAGTATCAGCCTCTTGCCTCCCCTGCAAGGTTGCCCATCCCGGGGCTAGATTGGGAGAGACCTCGCTTCTTCCATATAAGCTCCACTCGATCGTGTTCACAATCCAATTCTTCTGAGACGGGCCCGACTACCCAATTGAGCCGTAGTTCGCATCATTTGATGCATCGGTACCGAACTTTCCTGCCTCGTTCGCCTCATGGCCTTGTCGGCCCCTGGCCATGTGGCACGTGGGGTCTTCCATCCTTCCGGTGTTACATGCAATAGTGTCGGACGAAGTGGGTAGGAAGAAGTGGAAGGAAAGAGGACAGACCGTGCGAAAGACATGAAGAGCCCCGAGAGCTCAATCTGTACACTACTGGAAATTATTAGCGTGTTGTTTTTATTTTCTTTTTTGTATAATCCTGTGTTAATCTACGTTGATCCTCTTTTTCTCCACCGATCCACTCCACCGAAGCTGCGTGCTAGCGCAGAGATTCTCTCCTTGCCCCCCGGGATTGGTCCGGCGATTCTGTGCTTTTGCAGGCTATTTCCTTCCTAGGGGCTACTTCCGTAGTAGGAATCCGATTCCAAAACCGCTCGGCCGGTCGGATGTGTTCCAGCCTATCCTGCGGTAAGGCTGCTAAATTGCCTTTCGAATTAAAATCACGGAGAATATACTCTTTTGGTATTCGGTGGATCGCTGGTTTCATTTCTCCAACACGATGGATCGACGACTCGGAGCTTGTCGGGGCCCTGATCTTCGTTATCAGACTTTCTGGCTTCTGCACCTTTTGACCCCGACGTTAGAGCATCATGGAGGCAAAGAAAGTTCCGTGTGTTCGCCTCGTAGCGAGGTACCGTTTCGGGGTCCTCGTTATGTCTCAGAGGACCCGGCCCCGGTGCATAGTTGGATGTGTTTCAGTTGGAGATATGGCGAAATACTTCCACGGGTGTACGTTTGATCAAGCTCTGAAGGATATTCCATCCTCCCGGGGAGCTACAATGGAGGGAGATCAGGCATACCTGACGATCCTCTCGGGAGACGGTCGATCCTCCTGTGTCCCTGCCTCGGACGGACTGCCGAGATCCAATGCCGAGTAGATCTCACGTGAAGTCATTGAGCGATGTTAGTCAGATACGTCCCACATTTTGTCGGCGTATGTGGGGCTGTTGAAAAGCAAAGAGATGAAGAATACGCGGGCAATACGATGGAGGCCTGCGGGGCTGACGGAGACAGTTGGAGTAAGAACCATAAACCTTGTTGCAAACCCGGTTTCCATGGTTCACGATCTGCAGCGAATGTCAAATTAATGCATGGGCCGAGGATTCCCCGCGTTGAAATGAAGCTGTGTCTCGGCCGGGGCTGCCGAAGATGCAGATTCCTACGGAATGGAGATCCCTCTGGATTCCGCGCGTGATGTGACTGGAGGATTCACCGCGCAGACGACGTTTCCCGGGACACCCGTGGAGATGGGTTGGAGATCCGGAGATCCCTCGACAGTATCGACCGATTGGATTGACCCGGTTTCATAATATCGAAGCAACCCGGTCACCTCATTGGATCAATGAAATGGCGCGAAAGAGAGTGAGATTAAAAGTGGCCCGACTAGAGGCAACCTAGGGAGAATTAGACGCAGCCGGACTGTGCCTAGAAAAAGTATATGCCTAAATGGCTAATCGTGATGTCTTGGTGCCTCGACATCTCCGCGGCCAGGTAAGATCGTTTATCGTTTATCGCGGGGCGCAAACGCTCAGGGGTCAAGGCCCCATCAGTCCATCCCCGCTTCGTCGATCACGCCCCTGTAGCCTGCCAGTCGGCACAGATGGCGCAGCGATTCGGAAATTTCTAAACTTTTGATTAAGAAACCTCCAGGGTTTCGGAGCAATCAGCCGGTGGACATCGAAGTGGAAAAACTGGGATCAGGATCAGACTCCTCCCCGAAGACCGACCCAGGGTAGCGTCGGTCCCAGAGCCCCGGCGAGAAGACAACCCTAATTCTTGTATCGGATTGTGTTATACTTCGATGAACAGGGAAATATTCTCCTGGATCCAAGGTTGACGACTCGTAGGTTGTGTGACATATGCAGCGTGAACACCCACATGAGGGATTGGCGGGCGGTGACAAAAGCACCTCTACGAAGTGGCGACTGGCCCGAGCTTTTGCACTTTTTGCTTTTTGCTCCTGGTGAGGCGTGTAGGTACTGGGGGGTTGTCAGGGAGGCTCTGTCCTGACTGGGTATTTGGAGTCGGTTGTGGATATCTACTCCGTAGCGTTTCCACTATTGAGGACCCGGGAAGATCTCGGGCGATCCACGTTCGTGATCGATTGGCGCAATCAAACTGCTGTTCCACACGGAGCATCATTATTGGTTGTGTCCGTGAGGAGGCGGCTTCCCACGAGACGACACACCCGACCGAGAGCTTCCTAGCGTCTTCGGTCCAGGGAAATCTCCCTCGATTGACCGAAAAGGGGAAGTAAGCACCGGCACCAAGCGCGGCCGCAAGCGCGATGCAACATGCAAGACCAAAGCCCGAGAGAGGCCATGGGAGGGATTTGGAATTGACAGGGTCCAAGGCAGTGTGCACCGTTTCCAGTAGGACCCCGTTGTTTCAATTGTGTGGTTGGTCTCGGAGCCACCCATATCGGGATAACGCCATTTCCAAACTTCGGTTCTATGCACATGTCGAAATTCTATCCCAAGGAAGGTTTGGAGCGCCCAACGGCTCCAGTCGTACTTTTTGGGGAAGTTGTCCGGTTGAAGAGTCCACTCAAAGGCACCGCGTGAGGATCCCCGATCGGCCATGATCGGCGGACCTTGGCTTCAGAGCCAGCCGGACGGACGAGTGGAGCCGTACGGACTGGAGAAGAAGGAACGTGAGGGGAGAACTGGGCTTATCGGGGGGTCCATAAGGCTAGCTCGGTACCGGAGATCCAATTGCGCATCACCGCATGACCGGGAATGGCTATCCACGTTCGAGGGGTTGCCGGTTCCGACCTGTACGTGCAGGGGAAGCGGAGGAGTGGTGAAAGGAGTACGGAGGGGGAATGGATAGATCGACTCTCGACCTTTTCTTTCACTTTCGGGCAGCAAAAGAAACGACGGGTGCCAGATGACCGCTCGAATCCGGGAGATCTTAGACGTCTCAGGGAGGGGGTTCTATTCCCACGAACGCCCATGCGCCAAGGGCCGGGCAGAGTTGGAAGTTGATGGTGCATGGTGCCATATGTCAATGACCCACAATGATGAGGATCTTCGGCGATCCACGGACCACGTCAAGCATCCCTCAATTGTCAATCCCGGAATGATCGACCATGCGTGAGGGCCGCGGCCGCGGCCATGGGCGCAACGCACTGAGCGTTTGGTGACAGACCCGTCGTGGGAGATTTAGTGCAGCCTGGGCTAGTTCCGGACTGGTTGGTTGAGCCTATTTCGCGCCTCCCCGGACCCTCGGATTCCACTTTCACTCCCTCTACTTAACCCTCTTTCCTCCCGTCCCCTCTCTCGCTTTTGATTTGTACCTCGACTATATTTGGAGGTATACATTCACACCCCGACATCGTCCATCGCCCGTCACAATGAAGACTTCCATATCTTCGGATGTTTGGGAGAAGAAGAAAGCCTTGATCGCCAAGTTGTACATGGAAGAGGAATGGCCCCTCAAGCAGGTCATCAAGCAGATTCGTTCCGATGATTTCAATCCCAGGTGAGTGTGATCGTGGCTCAAATGTCCGGTTCTTGTTCTAACTCCGGCCCAGTGAGACTCAATTGCGAAGCCGTTTAAAGAAATGGCGAGTCACCAAACCGTCCCGCCAGACTCGCAAGCAGCCCCAGAGATCAACCTCGGGTGACGACGAGTCTGAAAGGGACCTGAAGAGTACTTCGTCTGTCTCGTCTCGCGTCCACAGGTCTCCCGCCGCAAAGGAGATACCCGGCAAGCGTTCGGACTGGTCTGCACAGCCAGCCCCCGTCTCGTCCGACGTGCACTCTGCGGACCATCAAAAGTGGAACGCTCCCTTGGCGAAGCAGTTGACGCCCAGCCTGTCGGGCGAACACGTTCTTGTCTCAGACGGACACGCCGTCCACCCTTTCCCGGACTACAGCCCGACCACCGCCTCTTTCGAGCTGTCCGCTCAGACGTCTCCCGTGAGCGAGGGCCTCATGGTCAACACCACCTCAGTCGCGACGCCTACCTACCCGACATACCCTCTTTCTCCTGAATCCTGCATTCCCAGTCCTGGATCATCGAGTGAGCCCTCATTGGCCCGGTGGCCTCCTCGCTCCTTCTCGGCCGACATGAATCTCAACCCTGCTCTGCAGCCCGGTCACTGGTACCACATGCCGTTTGAACCCATCACTCCCCCATCTGGCGTACCTCATTCTGCTCCTCTGGCCCCTTCTGCGCATGTCTACCGGGACGAGATGCCCATGGTCGCTCATCACGGCGTCTACCCTCCTGACTTCGCTCACTATGGAGAGACCCCCGAATACCTCGGCTACGATTCCAAGTCGTGGAGGCGTGCTATGTCTCTACAATATGAATACTACGGGAGGCCCGACCCCGAGAAGAAATCCCTGCCATCTCATGGTTACCCACCTGCGGGCATGGTGCCGTTGCCCCCTTCCCAGTGTGCACCTCTGGTGTCGTACTCCGGCCAGGGCCCGATGGCGCCGAAGCCCCCAAGTGCGGGATACTAAGTGGATGTGTGGCATATTATACCCTTATACCCTGTTTTATTTTTATTTTTTTGATCGAATCCTACGAAAATGGGTGGCGCTCTGTATCTAATAGATTCTGGATTTTGTGTACGACATACTCGGTGTTGCGTGGGGAGATCGATTTGTTTCGGATTTTGCGGCGTTGGCACGGCTTTTGTCTCTTGATACCTCTTTGTGAATTTGTGTGTACTTTTTGAAGTTTGAGCAATACTGTGATATACGTCGTCCTACTCAGTTATCTACATAATCAATGGTCCAAATGGTCCTCATGGTTGATTTACCTCGCCGTTGCCAAGTCTTGCTATATCCGACGTTGTACCTCGGCATCTGACGCGGGGAAATCTCTCCAAAAGCTTCCCCAACTTCGCTTCCGTCGTTCTTCATCTTACCACGCTCCATTCCCATTGAGCCTTATTCCTTTGTTCCTCTGCAGAGTAACTCAGTCCTGCGGGGTTATTTTCGAAAATGCGCGCTGTCCAAGTCAGCGAATATGTCAAGGTGCGCAACTCCGCTAGCTCCGATAAACGCTCGCCACCCACCGCAAGAGCTCACCCAAATTACAGGGACCCCTAGATCTCAAGGTGACGGAAGTCCCGACACCAACCCCCGCTGCAGACAAATACCTGATTGAGATCCATTCCGCCGGTACCAATTTCTTCGACATCCTTCAGATTCAAGGCAAATATCAGCACCAGCCTCCCCTCCCGTGGGTCGGGGGTGCCGAGTTCGCCGGAACCATCACTGCGGTGCCGAGCTCCTCCAAATCCCCTCGGTTTAAAGTCGGCGATCGCGTCTTCGGTGCAACTCAGGGTGCCTACGCTACCCACGTGCTCGCCACCGAGCAAACCCTCCTCCCCGTCCCCAAAGGTTGGAGCTTTGAAGATGCCGCGGGTCTGTTCGTGACCGCCCCTACCTCCTACGGCGGTCTGGTCCACCGCGCCGGCGTCAAGGCCGGTGACTGGGTGCTGGTTCATGCCGCGGCCGGCGGCGTCGGACTGGCCGCCGTGCAGGTAGCCAAGGCCATGGGTGCGACGGTCATCGCCACGGCGGGAACGGCGCGCAAGCGTGAGATCGCGAAGGAGTTTGGCGCGGACCATGTCATTGACTACACCGATAAGAGCTGGCCCGAAGAGGTCAAGAAGCTTTGTGCTGCGAACCGGAGCGGCAACGGCAAGGCTGGCGTTGATATTGTCTACGACCCCGTCGGCATGATCGATGCTAGTTTGAAATGCGTTGCGTGGAATGCCCGCTTGCTCGTTATCGGGTTCGCGGCTGGCAAGATCGAGAAGGTCGCGCTGAACCGCGTGCTGTTGAAGAATGTTAGTATTGTCGGCTTGCACTGGGGTCAGTATGCGAAGTTCGAGACCCCGACTGTCGGTACCGTCTGGCAGGGGATCTTCGATCTTGTTGCGCAGGGCAAGTTCCGCGGCACTGCGTTCAAGGATGAGAGCTTCAATGGCCTGGAAAGTGTGCCCAAGGCATTGCATGCGCTAGGCGGCCGCGAGACCTGGGGCAAGGTTGTTGTGAATGTGGTCGGCAATGAGAAGGCTCAGAGCAAGCTCTGAAGGAGCACTCTACTTATATAACAGCATATACGAGAAGAAATGTATAAACGCATATTGATTGATGAAACGTGCATAGAATATAGCTCTGGATGTAGGTGCGCAAGGAGTCATGCTCTCGTAGTAAGATACGAATTCTTCCGAAGAAGAGACCGAGCAAGTGTAACATGAACTATGAAGGCCCTTTTCTTGCTCTAGCAACTCGAAGCAAACGGAATCGTGGTCCCCTCTGACGAGGTTCTTCCGACTCGCAATCCAGCTCCAGTCGGTCACGGCCACAAGACGTGGCGCTGTGGTGACTGTCCAATGAAGGGTCCGTGGATCGTCCGGGTAGGACTGGGACAGCTGGATTGAGGAGTTGCGGCGTGTGTTTTGTCTGGCGATGGGTGTGGTAATGAGAGAATACAGAGTCGACCAGGGGGGGGGATAGGCCCTAGAAGTAGTCAATGAAGACGGTAGTTAGTTGGGTGACATGCAGTGTATGGCGCAGAATGCATCATCAGATTCTGAACAACATGCAGTTGGAGCACTGGGTGGAACGAAGTGAAGATGAAGATGGAAAATCCAGTCGACGCGGGAATGCGTTCGCTTAGGGATTAGTCATCACGTCCAGTCCCGCTACCCAAAAAGGAAAGCGAACTATACAGCCTTCCTTGTTCAAATAAGAAAGCATGCACAGCACGGCACTTGATCAATAATGATAGAGGGGATTTGGAAATTTCCTTTATTGTCTGCAATCTGCTGCTGTGCTGCGAATGTGCAGGCTAGCTTCAGGTATGAGCCAACTATCGCCGTTGAGTGTTTATATAATTAGAGGCGTTGCAAACAAAATTGACCGTAAGTATTATTTATATCACTTATAGCATTAGAGTTACTAAAGCCATCTAGCCAAGGTATCTTCGGCCGCTCGTAGTTAGGCTCTTAATCATTGTCTTTCAAAGCAAAATAACTAGAGATGTGCCGACAATTAGGTATCTGCACCGTGTCCCTCTCTAATCATTTGGCTAAGCTTGAATGCCATAGCACCAATAGGCGCCATTGGATGCCCGCTAATCTGTTCCGGGAACACACTCGCATCCATGACTCTGAGTCCCTTGACTCCGTGCACTTTACATTGCAAGTCGACGACACTGGTCGCCGGGTCGGGACCCATGCGGGCTGAACCCACTGGGTGGTAAAGTGTGAATGCTTTCTCCTTCAAAAAGCGGATGAGATCCTCGTCTGAAATCTTCTCAATGTCGCTGCTCGAGTACGGCCACCAGTACGAAGTTGGATCGTCGTTTACTGGGACTGGTTCTAGGTATCTTTGGAGAGGCGGAGCTCGAATTAGCCTGAGGGCAACGCGTAGGCCCGCCACGACGGCTTTCACATCGTTGTTGGATTCGTCTGACAGATACTTCGGGTCGATGACCGCTGCGCAGAGATTTATTTATTAGCTGTGAAGTTCTGGTGGTGGCTTTCCATGGAGTTCACTAACGTGGCTCGAACGCATTTCTACTGTTGAGAGAAATGGTTCCGCTGCTGAGTGGACGAAGGTGAATAGGGCCTACGGTGAGAACCCCTTCAGCATCGACTGGCAACTCTTCGCCATGATGGATAAATGACAGCGGGGCGGCAATCAGCTCTATATCAGGACCTTTAGGACCTGACGTGACATCGATAGGGGGTCCGCCCGCTGATTCGGGGAAATTGAAATCCCCGGTTCGGATGAAAGCAGCGACCTCACCAACATTACTGGTCAACGGTCCTGTTCCGAACAGCTTCCATTGAAGCAGAGCCGGTAAAGCTTTGATGGGGTTCCTGAGATAATCTAGAGTATATGAAGGGTTGGCTTTGGAAATTATCGGTGTCGGACAGAAGTGGTCTTTCAGGTTCTTCCCCACTGCTCTGCTATCTTGAACAACCGGTATTCCAAGCCTAGTTAGCTCATCAGCAGGACCAATGCCACTTAGCAACAATGTTTGTGGAGTGTTAATAGCTCCACTAGAGAGAATGACCTCTCGTCGTGCATGAACATTGAAGAGCTCGCCATCGCGGCTCTTTTGCAATTGGACACCAATTGCCGTGGGAGTTTCGGTCATAAGACAGTCGAAAAGCACCTTGGTTACATGAGCATGACACGCGACATACAGATTTGGTCGCTGTAGCACCTCTGGTGTGAGGAACGCAGTCGCCAAAGAGGATCGCTGCCCTTTTTGGTCGATGGAGGTTTGGAAGCGAGTTACACCAAGAGTGCCGTCTTTGGTATTGATATCCGGGTTAGCGGGAATGCCCACTGCCTCGCAAGCAGGGATGAAGCCTTTCTCGCCTATCTCAGATAACCACGTGTATCCAGTACTCCATACGCCCTCCGAGCCACGATTTTCAGCATTAATCGCAGGTCGTGTAGGGTTGGGAGTGAATTTCTCCATGCGACGGAAGAATGGAGCAAGGTCATCATATCCCCATCCCTCACATCCATAAACGGATGCCCACTGATCGAAATCAGACGGTGAGCAGTGATGATACATCATAGTATTCATTGATGTCGAGCCACCAATCATGCGTCCACGAGGCCAGTAAAGCCGGCGGGATGATAGATTAGGCTGTTCCGCAGTATAGTAATCCCAGTCATATTCAGTGTGAAACAACTCTGAATACATGAGAGGAATCCTGCTCGCAAGCACATTTGCATTGTCCCCACCTGCCTCAAGAAGAAGAACGGAAGCATTTTCATCTTCGGAAAGTTTGCTGGCAAGGACACAGCCTGCTGCGCCTGCTCCCACAATTACTATACCAAGGATTTAATTAGCGATCGGCTAAACATTATATTAGCCGAAGAGCAGCATAGGAAGATACAAACCGTAATCATAGCCTTTAAGGGCGCGTTGCGCGGCAGCGTACGTAACAGGTGGTCCTGCTCGGAGTTGGGGAGTTGCATAATGAAGCGGGTTAAGCAGCGGATTCCGGCCCATGGTGTACAGAATCGAGATCTCCGGGGACACTGGAGTCTTTCCTATTCAGACTGTTCGTAGTTGCTGATTGAAACGCGACGGTGGACTGTGTTTTGTGCAGGTTAAATTCGAAGATGATAAATCCTGTCTCCTTCCCCTTCCCTCGTTTTCGCCCCCATCAGAAAGATCTACAGTCAGCCTCACTTGGCGAAGCCTCGGAAGGGGCCAGGTCGAGGGGAACCAATGATGCTATACCTGGTCTCAGCTGAGAGGGTCTGTGTGGTGGTCGGGCGCTCAGCTTTGAATCTCACCCGGCTATCACCCACCCAGTTTCTCACCCTCTCTATTGTGCACTCGTCCTTGTCATCCGGGTCCCGCTCAGCTGGAACCTGTGGCGCTCACTCTATTTTCATGCCGGGAAATTTACCTAGCAATTAGAACTCACTATATATTTTATTCTCGGGTTGAAATTAGTACATACGACCATAGGGTGTGGAGAACAGGGCTTCCCGTCCGCTCAGCCGTACTTAAGCCACACGCCGGCAGGTTAGTAGTTGGGTGGGTGACCACCAGCGAATCCCTGCTGTTGTATGTTTTTGTCTTTTGTCCTGTTTTAGGACGAGTTTGTCAAGCCTCGGCAGGCCTTACTTTACCGTGAGGCAGTGAGATATGTATGAATTCCGACGGGGATAGTTGAAACCTACGATATTCAATCAAATTGTACACCAGTTGCACTAGTAATTTAACTGATCATCGCTGATCTCACTTGAGAGTCAATTTACATAAATTTACATGAAGTCTGTAGAGTATTGGGGCATTCATTCAGGTATCAAATTTGCAACCTTAGGCACTCAAATCCTACCTCGGCGGCTGCGGGGTAAATTGTTTCAAAAAAAGGCTGACAGCCTAAACGTCGTCACCAACAGACTCTTAATGAGAATCCGACTAATCTTAACAAATACCTCTCGGTAAAGCATCATGAAAAGCCCCATCACAGCTCCATTTGGCCAATGGAAGAGCCCAATCTCCTCAACCTCGCTTGGTGCCGACAATGTTCAGTTTGAAACCATCGCAGTATGTTTTCTGCCGATCAGGCCCACCTGAAAGGCACATACTAATAACCTATCTAGACATCTGATGGGAAAATTTATGTCATTGAATGTCGCCCCAAAGAGCAGGGCCGCGGCTGCATTGTCGAGTACTCTGGTCCTGAAGGACGCGACATTCTACCGACCAAGTACAGACTAGAAACCCATCACGAAGATCACGTATGCTAATGATCCTTAGATATGATGCCCGCACCAAGGTCCATGAATATGGCGGTGCGTCGATGATTGCTTTCAACGGACAGATCGTCTTTTCCGATCGGGAGACACAGGATCTGCACAAACTCGATCCCTCCTCCGGCCATGTGGAGCGGATCACCAACACTGACGATGCTCTCCGCTATGTGTGCACGTCTGCTCTGACGGACCAGCAGGCGAAGTGCGAATGGATTTTGGCCATCGAAGAGGACCACTCCAAGCCACTGCCGTCAGAGATTCGGAACCGACTGATAGCTGTTAACCTGCACTCAAAGGAAATAGTCAACATTGCTTCCGACGACGACTTCTACAGCGCTGCGCAGTTCTCTCCCGATGGTAGCAGAATATGCTGGACCCAGTGGTCCCACCCGGATATGCCATGGACAGGAGCTCGTTTGTACATGGCTAAGTGGAATAACGGCCAGGTCGCAGATGTTCAACTCGTGGCAGGCGTTCCTGAGAAAGAGAGTGTTTCCCAGCCCCGTTGGGGCCCCGATAATACATTGTATTTCGCTGGAGATTGCTCGGGGCACTACCAACTCTATCGTTTGGACGACGGCAGCTCTAAAGTCCGAAAGTTAGCCCTCCGTGGCCTGGAAGAGGTGGAATTTTCGCAGCCAGACTGGCGCTTGGGAGCGTATGTTCGATCTGGTTCAGGCGATATTGACAGATATGCTGACGGCTGTCTTCTTTTGCTAGCTGCACATTCTTGAGTCTGACTCCAACCTCAATGATCGCTTCCTATACAAAGGACGCTCGGTGGAGCTTCATCTTAATCGATCTGACAAATGACACCTGGCGCGACCTGGACCTGCCAGTGTCAGACACGATCACGTTAGCCCAAACCCCCCTCTCAAGCACGAAGATTGCACTGCTTGGGTCCAGCGAAACAAGCTTCAACACCGTCTACACGCTGGACATCGCGGATACCAAGCTCAATGCAATTAAAGCTGCTTCCGAGTTCCCCATGGCAGCTTCTTTTGTCTCCCAACCGGAGCATATCTCTTTCCCAAGACTCCATGGTGAAAACCGTAAAGGGCTGTCCCATGCTATTTTTTACTCACCCCAAAATCCAGATTATCAAGCGACTTCTGGGACACTTCCCCCTTTGATCGTGTGTCTCCATGGCGGACCGACGTCCCAGACCGGGACTGGCCTGAATATCACAGACCAATACTGGACTACGCGAGGCTATGCTGTTGTTTGGGTCAATTACGGAGGTAGCTCCGGGTATGGCAGAGCATACCGGGATGAATTGAACGGGCAATGGGGTTAGTTTTCACCTCGCAGACTCACAATGTATCTGCTGATATTCACCAAATAAAATAGGCGTCCTCGATACGGCAGATACTGCTAGCTGTGTGTCATACCTCGCTTCAACAGGCAGAATCGACCCGAACGGAGTCGGGATTCGTGGCGGAAGCGCAGGAGGCTACATCGTTCTACAAGCTCTGTGCGACTACCCCAATCTCTTCGCCGGTGGCAATTCGCTATACGGTATAAGCAACGTCCGAGCTCTTTGCGAACACACCCATAAATTCGAGAGCCACTATGCTTTTGCTTTACTGTTTGAACCTGGTGCGAGTGAAGCCGAGAAAGACCGCATTTTCAAAGAACGCAGTCCCTGCTTCAAGGCGGACAAGATCACCGCGCCGATGTTGCTGCTGCAGGGAGACGAGGATATGGTTGTTCCCCTGGGTCAGGCGGAGGAAATGGTTGAAATGATGGTCAAGGTGGGCCGTCATCCTAAACTTGTGGTCTTCCATGGTGAAGGGCACGGTTTCCGACAGGCTAAGAGTCGTATTGATGCCGTGGAAGAGGAGGAGAAGTGGTGGAAGAAAAGCCTGCTCAAGCTATAGATGACGTTGTTGACGATTGGAGCCCCCATCCTAAGGCACCAACATAAATTCGGCATCTCTCTACCCTGATGGCTGCTGATTGG